>OZ037997.1:28713506-28958506 GCA_964035705.1 Porites rus | reverse complement strand
ATAGTTTTTCTTAATTTTTAATTAATTTATTAATTGATTTATTTTTTTTAAAATTTATTTTAGTGTCCCCACTTAGTGGTTATATACCGCTATTACAGTTTTGACACTTTAATAAAGGTATCATCATCATCATCATCACGGGCTCTTTTACGTCCTCTCAGATTAACTGATGCTGACTTTTAAAGACAAAGAAGAAGCTGAGCACGTGGTTTTAATCGTATTTAATTGTAGCTAGCATGTTCTCACCAGTTTAGTGCAAAGACCTAGGTTGTTGGTCTGGCCGGGGTTTTAACCCATTACCACGGCCTCGCTTTCATGAGATCAACTGAGCTAACCGGGCGGCGGTTAAGGTATGCACGATGGCGCAACGTTATATAATTAATCAAAATGTTGTGAAGAGGCCAATATTGTTAAAGGATCCTTACCTGAAATAAAATCTGCAAAATGCCACATGTAATTCTAAACGGTCTTGTAAGAAAGATGAAAAATGGAACCACTAATTCTATGAAGTGATTTGTCAGAGTCTCAAATTTATGGAAAATCTCAGGAGACTGGTGCATAAAGTAACTCATAGGATTTGGCACTGGCTGAGTCTAAGTAAACAAAAAGAAACAAAAACCCAATGTTCAAGACCTTACAGATGTCCAACAAGCACTCTCTCCTCAGCAAAGGCTCCCGCTGGGTATCCCAAAAATAGCAACAATCGAAAAATAAAAAGCGCGCTCATCGTCCCCCATACACTCTCTTTTTCCATTCTCCCCATCCTCCCTTCGACAAAAGAAGGCCTCTTCGGAGGAGAGAGCCACAAGCATGCCAACACAGCAACATAATCCTGTAATTCATCTGCCATCCACAAAGTTCTTTAAAATACATTGGCCTTTAATTTCGCAGTCAGGGTGGGGAAGCCAGGGGTACTGCAATGCAATGAGTGTATGTACATGTACATCTGGGTCTGTTAATTAGTTTAAATCACAGACAAAGACCTTCGTTTCTACTAAATAAGACTTCTCATGAGGCTTAGATTTATCACAACCACTATACATTTAAGGAGTTTTTGTTGCCTATGCATGCACTTCACACAACTAAAACTATAGATATACCATCAGCTTGAAGCTTTTTTTATAATGACTTACCTCATAGTGATAATTCATGCACGTCAGGTCTCGCCAACACTGATCACCTCTGATCTTAATCAGCCCCTGTCCAAAAAATACAACGGTTGTAAGTAGAATGATTAGTTATTACATACATGTATGATAAAAAAGCTAATTGTGTTGCTAGACTACAAAATAACATTTTGTTCTCGATTTACCATCAAAACCCTCTTTCTTTTAACTCCTTCTTCTTGGGTTTACACCCTCAAAAGTTTTTCCAAATTATGACCTCCCACGGTTTCTGGAATCCCATTTCCTCTTGAAAACATGCAACAAAAGTTGTTGCTGGGCTCAAGATTTCAAAAAGGGTAAAGACGGCAACTTTCAACTTTAGTTTAAAATATTTATTTCAAATAAGTAATACTATCTATTTGGTGGGTGGTGGGAGAAGGGCTGATTTAGAGTGAATTTAAGGTGGCTCAAATGGATTTTTAAGGGAGTATCCGTCCCTACTTTGAGCGAGTAATCAAGGGTCCGAAAATTTTGAATGCAAATTAGGTTTATGACAAAGTTGTGTCTGTGTATATATGAAACTTGAAAACAATACCATGAGGAGGCTCACTTGAATACAAAAAACTGGGCGGGGGGTGTGGGTGGGGAATTTGTGACAGTTGAAGCCCCATTTAATTGCCTTCCTTATTTTCAATGTCCTTGAAACTTGGAGGAGATGTAAACTGACGATTAATCTTGGGATTGTCAAGTTCTTAAAAAAAATTATCGATCAGTTTTTAAATTACCATGAAATTTGGAGGACTGGACCAAATTACATGCTAAAATGGTAAAGGAAGCAGGCAAACTTAGACTAATCAAATTCTCGCAATCGGCCATAGTTATCCCCCTTTTTTTTGTCCACAGTTTTAGATGGAATCAAACCACTATGAGACGAAACTGTATTGTTGATTGCATGTTTATTTACTGTTTTTTAAACCCTTAACATTTCAAAATATTTCCAAAACACCCTCATAGCATTTGTTCAAATTTTGCTATAATCGACCAAACTAAGGGAGGTACAAGCTTCTTAAAGTGATTTTTGAAAAAAAACTCCAGGTACTGAGAAATGCAAATGAAAATAAAAAACGTCATGGCATCATTCATTGCCAGAACAACTCCCATGTCAATAAAACATGGATCATAAAAAATTTTCATCTTACGTACAGCTGTGGTAAACTTTTTCTCATACATTTGTTAATGCCGACGAAGAAAATGCTTAAAGTGGGGAAGTATACCCCCTAAAAAAACTCAGTCAAACCATACCTGTAACAAAATAATGACAATTAACGGGCAGAGAATTGCTGGTCAGTGATAATGAAAAAAAGATGCCATGCAAGTACTCATACCAGCTTGCAGTCAAAATACACAATCACCTCCATCTTTACATGCATAATATAACAGAACTTACAGCACCAATCATGATACGAAATATAAGCCATCTGTATCCCCAAATGACAACAAGAGGTGTGGGTGTATGGACAGGAACTTGCTGCATTTTAAGTATTGGACACAAAAAGATTGCCAAGAAACCTGTTTCAAGAAGCTGTGACTCCCAACCTGAAATAATCATCAAGCCACAGTTAAATATACATGCAACCATGCGAGATAAAACACTACAAATCAATAACTATAGAGGGCGAGTCACAATAATTTATTTTCAAACTCAAATCTTCAAAATAAATTATGCAGCTGTGTTTATATAATAATTACAGAATTTATCTTCTGAATGAGCTGATCATAATTTCGACTGACTGACAGACTTTTAAAACCCATGTATATTCCTATTTTTTAAAACAGATCATCTCATTTGTCATTATCACATAATTAACTAGCAATTAATTTTAAAAAATGACTTTACATCTAATATATGGTGCACAAATAAAAATGAAAGAGGTTGAAAAGCAATTACATACATACCAAATGAATACCTTGCTCAAACATGATAGCAATGAAAGAAAAACAGTATTACAAAAAATCAGTGACAGATATGTTCATTCAACAAAAAATAGTTATTGTCTATAAGGTATAATTATCACTAAGATGCACACAACTGACAAACAAAAATGAGCCCTGTTTAGCACAGTGAATTAATAACTCCAATTAAGAACGATAAACCATGTCCCAGTGAATGGGAATTAATTGCCCTATTGTCTTTAGTTTGGGACACAAAGTCTATTTTGTTTCAGCCTTGCACTAGCCTGAGAAAACAGCCTACATTTGGCAATGCTACTGGTTTCCCCGCTAAATGACATCTGAGAAACGAGCGCAGAAATTCCATACTGATGACACATCACTACCCAGATCTGGGTAGTGCTCCTGATTGGCTGAATCAAATTTTCCATGAAGCACAACCAATAATTACAAGCACTACCTAGATTTGGGTAATGACACATCATCAGTATGGAATTTCTGTGCTCATTTCTCAGACATCATTTGGAAGGGAAACCAGCGGCAGCATCGCCAAATATTGGCTGTTTTCTCAAGCTAGCCTTGCACCTACAACATAATGCAATCATTTCAACATGATCTATCTTCTAATTTACTTCCTAAAAGTATTTTTTGTTACACACTGCAGGGCACTTTTGACACAGCTAGCAGCAAGCAGTAGAAACATATCCACATCACATGAAGGGGTACAGATAACGTATTAAAGTGACCTGTATTATCTGACTAACAGCGCGTGATTAAGCTTAGGGCCAGTATGGTTCCTGGAAGGTCATGCATTAGATACATTTAATTATAAACACTTACCACCTCTGCCCAATGTTGACAATAGAATGGTATAATACCCAAAGTAATGTCATGATAAACATGTTAGCACATCCAAAGACCACAACAACTCCTGAAAATAACATCCCAGTATATGCTAGTAGATCCAAATGTTCGTCTATTCTACTTTTATCAGTGTACAGAAGAACAGTTGGAACATGAAGAACTTTCCTCAAGCCGGTATCTGAAAAGTGACTTTCAATTCTCTTCAAGTATAGGTCAGATGGAAGAAGCCCATTTTTGCCCAAAAGTTGTTTGTTCTGGTTAGCTGCAATGGCAAAGGCCACAACTGCAAAAAAAAAAACAAAAACAAAAAAAGACAAAACAGAAAAATATGTTAAAAGCTACAAAAGTCATGTACATTATGTTTGTGTCCCTTCTGGCACACTATTCAGCAAGAGAGACTAATGTTTATAGGTGGTCCTCATGTGGCTTTTTGGCAAGGCTGTGCTCCGGCAGCACCCAGTGGACCCTAGTGCCTTTAATAACCCTGTAGTATATTAGTGTTGTACCCCATAATCGAAACTAAAGAGGCTACAGTGGCTGTACCTAGAGACATTATGAACTGTTTTGGGTCACTCGTTCTTCTGAGCCTGCAATCTGAGTCAGTGACTTTTCAGTGACTGTACTTTTTGCACTTTGCTGCCTTGTTTTCTTGAATGATTGATAGTAAGAGATTAGCTAATTAAAGCCTTAAGTTTGAAGGGCAATTGTCTTCTATGCATCACGACAAATCCTATAACTTTTCCCTTTCAATTTCATGCCATGCAGGATATCAAAGAGCTGGCGTCAACAAAATAGATTGGATCAGCCCCTGGGAAGTTTTATATTGTATCCACACCCCCTAAAGTTGGCTGTAAATTGACCACTCAAAAAAACGGAATCTGAAAGGGTTAATTGATATTTTTGTCTGCACCTTTGACTACATTAAAATCTGAAAGGTCCACAATAATTTTGTTAGCTTCTTTGAAGAAAGAGTCCCAAGCCCCCATTTCAAAACCTGTCAACCTTAGCAGGGGTGGCAGATAAAAATGGGAAAGTCCCCCTGTAACTCTATCATTAATAATATAACTTACTTTTTGTCATCTAGTGGGTGGCTCGGCTCATGCCATAATATTTCCTTGTAAAATTGTTGCGTTTATGTATTACATACTAGTCAGCACTCTTGCAACCGACCATCTCTTTTACACACAGCAACAATTTTGTGAGGAAACAGGGCATAAGCCTAGCGAGGCCGAATGACCGGGTTGGCACAAGCAGACCCTTACAGCTGTTAGTACGTTCTCTCTTTTTCCGTTCCAAGTGAATAAACGGCGGATATGAATAGAGTTTGGGTTCAACAATGTATGCATGATGTAAGTATGGTACTGTGTTGAACTACACCCTGCCGAGACGCAGGGAATGCGAGAGATTGAGAGAGATTCCTACACAAATGAGGTCACAAATAGCACATTCGGCCGTTATTAAAATTTCTAAAAAGTACTGTGCTAAACTGCATCGTAAAGAGATAGAAAATTGTTACCAAAAATTCGTGAAACTTACAATATATAAAACTGAGAGATCTCAAAAACACAATTCGTGTCAGCCAGTACGTCCCAGCTTCCACGTTGTAAACATCAACTTTCGAAGGCTTCTTTTCCTTTTCGACGTTCCGTTTCTCTTCCCTGGCTTTATTCTCTCCATTAACGCGTCCTTTTCTTTTTCTTATTGCGTCAAATACCTCCATGATATTTCTAACACTCCTCACAGAAATAAGACAAAGATTTCTCGAAAGGGACCTCACTACCTCTACAACGCGGTTCATCCCCCGGGCGCCATTTTGGTTGTTTATAGTATGGCGCCACGACAAATGGCGCGAGGTGATTGGAGCGGACCGAAGTTCGTTCCCGCGAAAATGCAGGCGCACAACTTGAGGGAAGGGAACTTGAAAAATCAGTCAATTGATTCCCGGCCTCCCGACCCTTGCGGCATGGCAGGAGTTTATGGCGGGGATTTAACGCGGCTAATGTGTGTTAAAACGCACATTTAACAACGTGTTGTCCCCAGGGGTGCGGTGAAATTAACAAGATGCCTGTTCCACCCGGGTCACGAGGGGGGATTTAACACGTACGCATTTTCGGAAGCGGGGACTGCAACCCACAACCAGGTCCTGGAATGACCCAAATAGTCGTGTTCCACTTACTTTCCAACTGGATTTCCGGGAAAATTTTTGTAAATGGTAAACAACCTGATTAAACTGGTCCTTAGCAGTTTAATCAGCCTAGTCCCTGGGCGTCTAAATCAAGATTCTTTTTCCAGGTTTGGAGCTAAACTTTGGAACGCAATTCCTAACGAATTTCGTCAACTCTCCAAAGGAGCTTTTGAAAAAACAATTTCATGACTTTTTGCTCTCGATATTGGAAGTAGAGGACGATTATGTTGAAGTGCCCATTCTCCTACAAACAATGGCAAATTCTGCATCCTCGAGTCAATGCACTAATATATAGATTTAGCCAGGGCTAAAAGCGAAGCTCTGGTTAATAATACGTGTAAACTAAAAAAAATTAAATCTTGTTATGCTAAACGGGGGACGACAATGAAAATTGCTTCAAGACTAATAGATCTAATTATCAAAAAACAAATTGCACGTGCAGCACACTTTTTCTTCTAATTAGCAAAAAACAAATTTGCACGTGCAGCACGCTTTTTTGTCTTTCCCTTGCCGTTGTTTTGCACGACTACAACGCTGTTTTGTACGACTAAAACGTCAAACTTCCTAGTTACACACTATTGTTATGGAGAAATTGTCGTATGTGCTTACCCAATATTTTGTTTCCAGTGTTCATGTTCGCTTTTATTTTTCACTGCCGCTCATTTTCACCTCGCTGGCCGCTAGCATTTCTCATTTTCTCACCGCCGCTTTGAATTTCCATGTTTTTCTTCCTACGAATTTTCAATAACTCGCTCTAGCTCTTTTTCTGTTATCCACGTTAGTGTACACATAAAAATAACGCCGAAAAAGACACGACTTTTTTCTTTCTAAAAGTCCGGGCGGCCATGTGATTTCCTTCCAAATAAATCCTTGAGTTGCATTTGGCTTCCCATACCTGTTGATTGAGTTATTTTACATTGGTATGCCTGTGGTGCGGACGGACGGTCGCTCGCTCGATCGCTCGCTCGGTGTACGGTCACGTGATTACCAAATTTTCTGGGATGGGTAGATTACCACATTTCCTTAGCTATGGGGCTCCGCCCACGCGCGCGCTTCGCGCGCGGGAGGAGCTCCGCTAATAATTGATAGGTTCACTATACTTAATTTTCATACACATTATTTTGCCATCTCCGCCCGCAAATAGCAAAAGCTAGGCGAGGCGGGCGGAGAGGAAAGGTTACAGCAGTCATAACAGATAATACTGTTAAGTAACTAAATAAACTATGTGGATAAATAAGAATTATAGAAAAACGAGCTAAAATTACAAATTATATAGTCTTACAGAATGTGTGTGGTCTTGGACTCTGGTTCCTGCGGACAACAAGGCAAGAGGGAACGCCTAAGGACTAGGCTAGAGATTTTCCTATAATGCCATAACGTAGCGCTCGCGCGTGAACCAGCGCCATTGAGGCGGGAAAACGTGATAGCCGTTGTCATTCTACTTCGGGTTTTAGCGAAAGTGTCCTAGTGACGGAAACAAGTTATCAATTGTTGGAAGTTTTATCACTTTAAAACCGGGAGAGAGCTTGGCCTCCCTCAATAAACATAATTGTGGTTACTTTTCTGGTGACATAAGGGAAAATGAAGCTTTTTGGGGTGTCTATTTTTGATAAAATGCGAATCACGTCGTCGTACTCGTCCAGTCCCTCGAATCTAAAGGTCCCTCCTATCGACGGTGTAGAAGGTCATCTATCAAGCTTTGCGTCAATTAGACTTTGTAACTTGAGAAATGTCAATAAATAAATGGCACTGATAATCTTGAATGACAATCTCTTTATTGAATCGCTCAGCCACAGTCTCAAACCCAAACGCATTATCGGAGGTTCAACATTAACGCCAATGTTATGTTAGAAACATTCTTTAGCACTGTTCAGATAAAAGGCATTATCAAGTTTGTCGATAAAAGCTTAAGCCACGATCTTCACAACGCCATCGGCCACCTCGGTGTATCTCCCACTGCATGGAGTTCTTGACACATGCTTGTTGTCGTGAGCGGAAAGAGATCCTTTTTTCTTGCCTCAGCTCGATTCCTGTTCACACTAACGTTTGTGTTAGCGTATGACCTCGCGTCCCATTCAGGGATTTATCCTGAGTTTTTATCTTTGACGCAAAGAATCAACCCCTTGTGATAAACGTTGGGCTGTCTACGTCCAACACGCTGTAAAATGAGATGTTTCCACCATCCACAAGGGCGATTTTGAGGGGAACAGAGGAACACTGTTTGGTAAGAAATGACAAAGCAGCAAGCGACGGTGGAGGGTCATAATACCTGAAACGAATCAGAGAGGTTAATTAGGCTCGTTACAAATATAATTAAAAAGTAAAAACTAGTAAAAAGTAGCTTGTTGATACCGATTAGTTTCATGAGTTCAATTGTAAAACTCTCAGCTGTTCAAAAAAGTTCAATTTGAATACACTCGAACCTCGCGTAAACGACCCAAAGGGCAAAAAGTTAGTGGTGGGTTACGAAAGGTGTCCGTTTACGAGAATCGATTCACTAGACAGGGGATCTCTTCCGAGAACAGGTTACGACACATCTACATTGTTTGGAAGAGAATAGACCTTTTCACAGTTTTTTTTTTAACTTTAGACATGAACAAGTTAGGGAAAATCCGTCGACACCACTGAAAAGAACACCTTAAGATTAGTACAATTGCCAAGTTTGAAAGTGATTTGTTTAAAACTAACTGAAGATATAGCTTTACAGATGTTTGTATGGTGAATATGCCCCTCACCCCCTCCCCCCCCCCCCCACCACCACCACCACTACCCCACGATACAAACGACTGTAAATTTTCGAAACTTTGTGGAGCTACATCTTCATGTATACAGTAGACTCACTCTTAACGGACACCTCTATAAGACGGACACCTCTGTAAAACAGACACGTAGAGTTGGTCCCTGCCTTTGCTTATTCCCTTTATTTGACTCTTTATAAGATGGACATCTCTCCAAGACGGACACTTAGTACCGGTCCCAAAGGTGTCTGCCTTAGAGAGAGTTGATTGTATCTTCACTCGCTTAAGTCGTAACACTTTAGCTCACTTTCAAATTTGGTAATTTTACTAATATTAAGGCGCTGTTTCCTGGTGTTGACAGATTTTCCGTAACTTGTCCAGGCCAAAAGTTGAAAAAACCGTGAAAAGGTCTATTTGTTGAATGTAATTTCTAATAAGCTAGGATATGTGTAGTCTTATGTTCTCACTAAAAGTCTCGCATACTCTGAATAGCATAGTACACACAAAGTGAACATAGAGATCACACCTTTAGTGAAGCGATCGCTCACAAGAGGTAAAAAACAATGAAAAACTTTAAAACCTTAAGGCACAGAAGGAGCTCGCAGTCGCTTACGAGAGATGTTCGTTTACGAGAAGTTCTCGTTAGAGGGTTTTAGGTGGGACATTTTGGTGTTATGGATCCGTGGTCGCTCAAGGAGGTTCGTCCGAATTTCAGAAAGCCTAGTAAGTTCATACCGGCACACAGCGATGCAAAAATGTGGTGGTCCAGGATCTGTTTTCTTAAAGTTCACACCTGGTTGATAAACATCAAAAGCTACTTGGAGAGACTGCTGATCTGAGCTGTGTTAACCAAAAATAAATAATGAATAAATAAATAATCAACAACGATCCAGAGTTTGCTTGGAGAAAACTGAATATGGCGGCTGTAATAATGTGGTAGTTTTGATAAAAAAGGGGGCTGCTGACGCAAAATAGGGTCATCCAAGCATGTTTTCATAGTCTTTGGGTTAGTTTAGTTCTCTATTCTTTTTCCTTTCTGCGTCCGGCTTTGCCTAGTCCCTGCACGGCCGCTTCCCAGGCCTTCTCAGTCAATGCATTTCGGTGACGTAGCCGAGACAAAAGGCGAGGAGACTCGTTCGGACCACGTGAACCGAAACGCATAGAACAATGAGGCCTAGGGACAAGGTAACGTCAACCTAAGCTCGAATGTATGCATAACTCTGCAGCAGGCAAATCAAAAGACCAACATATAACAAATTGATAAACAAAAAATACCAATAAGCAGATAAATGAAAGATATCTACCAAGTTGTGGTAAAGTCATGATATAAAATTAAATATTGAAAACCACGAAAAGTCACTCACTTTTTTGCCGAGTCAGTGTCAGTCATTCTTTGATTCTTAATTACTTGCAACTTTGATAATAGTGCAGCTGAAATTCACCAACAAGTAAAATAAATTGCAGTATTAAAACTGGCTGAAAAACAGGCCCAATATTCAACACAGATAAACGCCAACAACCTTATGCGTTAAGCACTTAGCACTCAATATTTCTAACCGTCTATTTCCTGCATTATAGAGGGGATTGGAGAACTTCAAGCGTGCAATTTGGTGCATATTTGCACGGGTATATTATGCTCCAAAATCCTCCTCCATCGTTTTAGAGTCTGAGAACAATAGCTACACTTGTAAATTACACGTGTAAAAGTTTTATTTAATTGATCCCTGGTATTTAGCTAAGGGCGGCTAGGCCAGGCTTGCCAAACGTCGACCAAGACAGCGGCAAAGGCACGAGTGACGCGTGCGAAGGAAGCAAAAGTGAGCGATAGAAGTCGTGGGACAGGTCAAGAGAAAGCTGAAACGCACTTTAATAGAGTCTAGCCGGCTACTAGCGAATTTTGCAGCATGAAAAGGAGCTTACGACCGGCTCAAATTGCACCTTTCGTAAAACACAGACAGACTAGCAGTCACATGAGGTAATTATCTTCTTGTAATAAAATAACAGTCAACCTAGCTTTTTAGGCAACTGAATCGAATACATAAGCACGTTCAGCTTTTCCTTAGCTACATCCCAAACAGGCGGCCTGAGTATACTGTACAGTGCTTCCTTAAAGCAGTGGAGGCTCAGCACACATTATACCTGTTGATGTAGCGTCCTCGGGTCTAACAAGTGGTGTGACGCCATCTTCACTGTTCCAAAGGTGTGATACAGGGGAGGATATCACTAGCTTATTGCTACTAACACAATCATCACTAGAAGCCTCACTGGATGTCTCAACACTCTGTCCTATTTCTTCTTGAACCGGATCCTTTCGTGAACTGCCTGGAGAACTTTTAGGTCTAAAAAATACGTAATAGGTCAAAATATTTCTAAAATCGCGGCCTAGTAAATAAGATTCGTTTAAATGACCGACCCAAATACAATCCTAGACAAAATTTCTTGGGACAGAAACGCAGTATTCATAATTTTCTGTAATTTCTGGATCAGGGTGCCCTCATAAACCAGTGCAACTTTTTCAAAAATTTCGCGTAGTTCTCCCTCCCCTACCCGGTACAAAGTTGAAACTCGTGAAAATTCTGGATACAAGCGACCAACGTTGTTTGTTTTTTGTGTGGTATGAAAAAAAAAACCCCAAATTCAAATTTGTGCCAAGATTCTTGCGATTTGAACAATGTTTGAATCAGCTGTTAGAGAGATTTATCAAAGACAACGCGACTACATCAAAGACGACGCGCGTAGATCAAATTAACGGACTTGACCAATGACAGAACGGTAGCCTATTCCAAGCTATCAAATATGAGCGCGTGATCTGGGAAAAGGGGGCGGTGGCGGTCTTCCTCTCCCCAGTTTCCTCCCGTTTATTTTCGTGTTGGCGCTTTTTCAACCGACTGTTTCAGAGCCTGGGACAGGCAATAAGAACTGCAAATTGGGTAGCAGAAGTCGAGTTCAGTCCTTTCCACGTGTTTCGCGTTCTCAATTGACGGTACATTGTCTTTGCTAAAACTGCCTGTATTCACCTGAGTGTAACTCCATAGATACATGTGACACAAGTGCCTATCACTAACCTTGATGAATGTTGTAAAACGGTAAATCCAAGACGCAGAAAATAAGCATAAACCTATAATAAAAACACAACAGCAGTTTTATGTAGTTTTAAGTAAGTAAGTAGATAAGTAAGTGAGGAAACTTAATGGACATTTACATGGACAGTGTACAACATCCCAACTCGATTCTAACCTAGAAAGATGTCGAAAGATGTTTTTTTCAGTCAGTGACAGGCGGCTCGGAAGAAACAATCAGAGTATACCCAACAGGCCCGAGTTGTTCATAGCTGGGTTAAGATAACCCAGGGTTAGTGCGGGATTTTAATTCAGATTTGAAAGCTCAAAAAGCGTTTCTGTTCTAATTTTTTTTGTCTACAGGATGATAATCGGAAGCTCTAAAAATAACAGAGAAAATTATCCGAGAAAATGCTTTAGAACACAAGAAAAAGAAAACCAGGTTAAGTTTAACCCAGGGTTAGCGTTAATCAGCCTTCGAACAACTGGGCCCAGGAGTCAAACCTATGACCTTCTGGGTACTAGACCAGATGCTCCAGCACCGAGGCAGAGGTAGTCTCCTTCGCAGCCGCTCGGGCCGGAGTCACGCCATGCTTCCCGCGTGGGCAAGGGAGCATTTTGGACTCCGATCCGAGTGGCTGCAAAGGAGACTATTGAGATACTGGAGATTCACAAGCCTTTCAATGTTCTATAAAAATCACTGAAAGTACAATACGCATGTACCGTACGATACAGTCCCACACAACTAAAATCTCAATGGTGACCAACATCAATTTTCTCCTAACAATATCCATACATTGTCAAAGCAAAGTCTATGAGAATTAATAAAATGATCACGAAAGATCTTTTATCAAATTCTCTCAACTAATTCTTTAAGGAAATGCATAGAGCTAAGTCTGGAGAATTTGTATGTGGATATTGGGACTTTTAAAAGGGTTAAGCTACTAATAGAAAGAAATACTTACCTGATAATGATCAGGAGTAAAATCCTCAGATAACAGGGACATATAACCCTAACAAAAGAGATACAAACTTTGTTCACTAAACTCTTGCTCTCTGATGATCCCTGAAGAGCCTTTGTAAACATACTGTGCCCGAAACAAGACATATTGCCAGGGTATCACTTGGGCCAGTTCATTTGAGACACACAAGCACCAAAGAATCAGGAGTGTTCCAAATGTATTATAGATCTCGGGACCAAGATTATGTAACAAGGCATCTTTTAGACAGTTTCCTTCAGTTTGTTTTATAGGCAGAGCTCTAAACAACAGTGGTAATGAGACAGCAGTTTGATGGCTGGTTGGTAGCTTACACAAAACAGGTGTATCATGATCCCCTAACAAACTAGTATCTGGTATTTACTACAGTTACGAACAATCAACTCCCATTATTGCAGACAACCTTGGAAGCACGAGTTCTTCTCTTTATCAACACAAGTCTGTGACCGTGGGAATTCATGAGCTACTGTCCATATTATCAGGGTGTCTGTAATAGTAAGGTGTCCAAGAGGCAAGACTCTAAATCTGAGTAGCAATACAGACAACTCTCAAAGACACAAAACTTTGGGACCAGCACCAAATGTCCATCTGAGAGTGAGGTCTACCTTATAGCAACATTAGCAATGTTGCTGCAACATGAGCAAAACAATTTGAAAACCGATGTTGTACCTTTTACTATACACCCATGTTCAAAGCTGTAGTGAAACAAATCAGGTGTTGTTGCAGGTTGTGACTGAAAAATTGTTGCAAAAGTAGAGATTTTTTCTACCTTTTGCAACAAAATCTGTACATGTTGTACATTTTACAGGCTGGCAGGCCATGAGTTCAAACCCCGGCCAGACCACCAACCACAGTCATTACAATGACTGGTGAGATTATGCTAGCTGTGATAAAAAACCTTTTCTTAGTTGAGATGACAGCTCATTTGCTCATTTGGAGGTGTATGTAGGTCTACCTGGCTTGTGCCGTTATTGGTGTGGGTGGGCGAGGTGACATAAAACATGCATTCAAGAGGCTGTATGGAGCACCTTTACATGCTGACGCCTGATCTCACCTCTCTGGTTCCTCCGGAATTTATAGCCATAACGGCTTCAAGTGAGGACAGTTGGCACAGTTTACTCTTATTCTTCTTACAGCTGTATTCTTATTCATTGATAATGGTGATTGGACTACATTTTAAACAATTTTTGTTCCAGGTTGAACAATGATTTAGAGGTGGTCATTATTAAAATGTATTTGGAGGTTTCAATAACAATATGCGTCAAATGCACATGTCACTGTGTGGAGGTACTTGCCCACACAATGATCCAATCTTAAGATGTTTTATCGAGTCAAATTGAATACAAACATCTACAGACCAGATCAAAATATAACCCATGGAGACAACCACACAGTTTAGTTATTTTCAGTCATCAGATGTAGTAAACCCAGTTATTAAATAAGTACACTTACCTGCTGAAAAGACATTGGTAGTCCTCCATAAAAAAGTTCTAAGCTTCCCTAGTAAACATATGACAAAACAAATTCATTAAAAGAAAATATTTGAAGCAAACTTGACCAAAATTCACTGGTACTAAAACTGTTACCAGTTACCTTGTCATAAGATAATTGAGACAAACTCTCTCACCAAAACACAGTTTCTCAGCCCCTTAAGTCAAACTGAAGTGAAATATACCCCTCTTCCAGCAGAGAGAAAGTGTACTTTTATACCCAGTTCCAGAATAAAAGAGTCAAAATGCATACTCTTTTGATAATATCTTATATAGGAGTACCCCCCTGCTCAGGTCTGCGACTGGTTACTATACAGAACAGGAAACAGCTGTTTGCATGGCTGTTTGATAGGGTTACAATAAATGATTTTATTTTATGTTTTCAATAGTATGGATGCTCTAGTTGGCTGTTTTCTTGTAATAACAAGGCATTATTGCTATCGCTCAGTCAATATATCAAGGCCTCAGTCTGAGATTTCCCTGTAATGACCTCACTCTCAGTTAATAAGTAGTATATAAAGAACAACTTAATACTATACAAGCAAATGAAAGAGAGTTTCAATTTGTAATGATACCAGGTGTACAAATCAAAAAGTTATCACTTTTATTATTAAATGAAGATAAGAATTAGTTGACATTAACCTGCTCCAAAAGAAACAGAGCTTCATGTGGCTGTAGAAGCACCTTGCTTCTTTTTCTTTGGCCAAAGTGTTGCCAATAAGAACCCTATCAAATAAGAAAATACAAATAAATAAATAACAATGAAATTTGAGCAAAATAAATACACAGCTGGTACAACGTACACGCAGGACATACACCTCGTTACAGTGTATTAAACTTGGTGAATAGACTAAATGGCTCAGAGGCATGAATAACAATTATGGAGAGAATAAAGTATTGAGAAGATTTACCACTTTATGCCAAGAATAGCAAAAATACGGCTTTAGATGGCGAGCAGTCCCTCAGGATGGTCACGCGAGCGACAAAATCGAGCGAAGCGAGCGAAAGTAAAATATAAGAAGCCAAGGGGAAGCTGGGGAGGAGGCGCCTCTCTCTAGTTTCCCTCTCGGCCATTTTGCTCTCTCCAGTCCTGCCGAGCTTAGACTTGACTGACTGAAGAGGACTGCTCGCAGTCTAATACCACTTGTTATATAACAACTGTAAGGCACGATTCAGACGCCGAACTTTTCATGAGCTGTACCTAATACATTGAATTAAGTACATGAAAAGTTTGGGAGTCTGAATCAATTAGGAATGCCTGTTTCAATTTGGAATGGCTCAGTTGTTCTTTTCCCCTGGCACGGCCGGGAATTACGCCTTTGGAGGACCTTTGAACAGCTTTGATTCAGACACAGAATTTTTCATGTACTGAACCTACTGCATAAATTATTATTACGTATTTTGTGAGCAGTTTGATCGAAATGAGTCTTCTTCGCCTTTCAATCTTAGTTCAGCTGGGATTAAGAACGGCATCTGAATCAATTCAGCCGGTCTAAATAATTTGGGTCAGCCTTAATTCAAATTAGGTTCAGCTCATGAAAAGTTTCAGGTCTGTACCAGGCCTTATTTGAAAAATATTTCTGCTAGAATAAATCTCCCCTGTCTTGAAACTGCTGATAAACAGGCAAATGTTATGAAGGTGATGGAAACATTATATAAATTAAGGTATAAAGCATGGAATTGTTAATTTTGGAATCAATAATAAAAGAAATATTGGATTTGGCTTTTGTATGATATAGAGAATAATTATCATACTTAGCCTCATATTGCAAATTAGTTTGTTGATGATGTGTGTCCAGGTGAGGTCAGTTCCAAAACAGGCGATTTTGGGATCATTGTGAAACAATGGATGGGGAGGAATGCATAATGAGCTGAAAGAAAATGATCATGTTAGCCCAGACAGTGGACTAACTAGACAGTATCAACACCACTATGAGAAACCAGCAGATCATTCTGAAAAAAGGGTAGGCTCAAAAATAGTGAATCTAAATGTAAAATGAGACCAGTCCTTAATTTCCTTACAGCTGAACTATGAACTACTTCTTGCTAATATTTACATATAAGTTACCTTTGCAACTGATACCTCAACCACATGTTCTTCAGGATTCCAAGTAGCGACAGACAAGTTTCCCCTTCAAGCAAATACAAAATACAGCCATTTCAGGGATATTCATGTCAATTCTTTCTGAAAGTATATATGTTGTGGTTCAATTTTAGGCTTTGTACAATATCTATTTTCCCTTCGTTTTATGGTATGCTGATTTATGATAGCATGTATAAAAAAATAATAATAATAAATTGATTCAATTAGAATTTATTGAATCACAATATATACAGCCCTTGATGCATCCTTTTCAACATTTAAATCTTTCAAAAACTCTTATCAAATTTATGTTCTGTTAAACTAGTTTTAATTTTTATTGGCAGATCTGAATAATGTTCAGCAAATAAGTCCAGACTGTTATCACTAACCTAAGTACCTAATTTTCCAGCCAAAAAAATACACCATGAGATTGAGTACTACCAGTACAAAAGAAGGGGCTTATTTGTAAAATAAATAGTGTTTATATTTAAAACAATACCTTTTATGAATTCTTTGTTCTTTCAAAACATTTTTCTGTTCTTCCAGCATGGATGTTAAGAGCTCATCTTCTACACTGTTTTCATCTGGTGCAAATGCTTTTGGTCCACCATGAAGTGGTAGGTTTAAAGGCTTCTTGATTTGCGAGAGAAGCTCATCAGGGCTAAAGAAAAATATTGGTATGTGTTTAATAAGGGTGATGGACAAAACACTGACCCCCAGTCCATGGAATAAACCCATGGACTACCCATATAGACTACCCTAAAATGGATTAAGCCACTGAAGTCTAGTGATTAGGCTTAGCAAACTTAAGTGAATCCAGTTTCAGGAAAGTTTTCCCACTATAATGACCCTAAATGGGATCAGAATCACTCCGTTTCCTAAAGCTTATTGCTACACTTCAGCAGGTGTAGTTCATTATTTTCAGGTTGGTCGCTATTGGTAGCATATCCTCGAGGGTTGTCCATGGACTGGGGGTCAGTGGTTTGTCCATCATTTTTAATAAGTTTCCAGCAACAGTACAATGATGCATAAAACAGACTTGTGCCGAAGTAAAAATTTTTTGTTAAGGAGAAAATAATTTTATTTTTAAATCATGTTGAAGTTTTGCACAGGAGACAGCAACAAAGAGGCCCTGCCAGGGTAAATTCTGACAAGCGATATGGCCCAAAAAGTAGCGACAGCACTTAAAATGAAATCATGACAAGAGACAACCTCCCTCTGCCAAATTGCGACAGCGACAGCAAAGCTGACAATAAGCGACAAGCATTTATAAACACCGACATGAGACGCTTTAAAATTCCAACAGGTGACAAGGGACCCCCCCCCCCCCCGGCAGGGCCTCAACAAACAACACAAAGAAAGAAACAATATGAATGGATATGATATGGAATTACAGAGACATTAATCCAGTTATCTGGCAAATCTTGTTAAGCATAATTGATCCCAGAAGGACTGAAAAAATATGACAAATTAAGCTCCATATCTATGATTAGTGTATTTGAGCTTGGGGCACTTGGGTATTTTTTGGGTGGGTATGTGCCGCCCAGGACTCCAAATTGGCACCCCGTTCTAAAAAAAATTTCCCCTAAAATTGATACCCCGTTTTAGAAATAGGCCAATTTTTTGTACCCCATTCTAGAATTCGCCCTAAAACTGATACCCGTTCTAGAAATGGGCCAATTTTTTATACGCCCGCCCTGCACGCTAAAACTCAGGGTGCAACAAGAGTACAACAGTTTGCTTGTTAACGCACTGAACCGTATTTTTAAAAGCAATCTGTCCTTGAATAATTTCAAATGGCTGCTTACAAAACTGGAGCTTTCGTGCGTAAAAAAATTTTATACCCCGTTCTAGAAAACGCCTCTGAAATAGATACCCCGTTCTAAATCAGGAGCTTCAAAATCACGACGCCGTTTGGCGGCACATACCCGTATAGGTAATGTCTGGGAGTATCCCCCCCCCCCCCGGATTTCACTACAGAAAAAACAAAAGACAAGAATACAGAAAATACACCGAAGCAATGTGGTGAGGAAGCCCAAAAAGAAATCGTAAGCCTTATTCTTACCAAAATATTGTGTTCAAGTCCGACATCTCCCTTAAGCTGTCAGCGATTTGGGCCATTACTGCTGATCTTCATCCTGCTTGCAAAACGAGCTAAAACGGCAAGAAATGCGAGCTACATGTATGAGAGATGAGGCACGATGGAAGATGAAGATTCCTGGTCAGCGAACTCACCCATAGAAGCGCAATCACGTTGTGTTAAGAGCGAATGCACAGAAAAATCGAGCAAAATCGGCAAATCGTGGCCACAGCTCAAAACCTAACTTACCCTCATTTTCAGTCTGTAATAAGGTTTTAATGAGTTTATAACACTGCTGAGGTTTAAATTTCAAAATGCGACCGAGTTTGGGAATTATTTGAGATTTTCGATTTCAACGGTCAGCGGGCCTAAAATTAGCCGCCGAACTCGGGAAAATAGCCCAGTGACAGAATTGAGCTGATTTTCATAAACGAGCGAATATATTGGCAATCTTCCACTTAAATCTCAAAAAGCAGATATCTAACAATTTCTGAACGGCACATTTTTTAGATTTAGAGTATAAAATATCGACGAACCAGCAGAATTTTGAAACGTAATTTGCATAATGCTTATAAATACAACAATTTACCGCTAAAACCAAAATCGAATTTTCTATATGGGGGAATTCTCCAAATCACCCCAAATCCTGCTTACTACCTAATGAGATATGGTACTTCAACATTATCTGAAAGTTAGTCTGGTGTTCTTGCGAACGCTTGTAAAATAGACTGATTATTTTGAGGTTATTTCGCCCCAAACAACCGCTAATTGACCCCATGGTCAATTGACACGTGCACGTCACCTTAGTTTTATGCGTCGATTTGAGCTCGTTAAAAGGGAGAAACTAACAAGATTCTTTTAATATGTACCTGTTTTAATGAAATACACGCAATCTTCAAAAGGAGAGGCCGTTCAATGGGTAATTTCTGTTCTTGAGATCTTGTAGATTGCAGCATGGCGTCTGCGAGTGGACCTGAGTCTAAGTCTGTTTTCCCGTGACTGCGAAATCAGAATAACATCAAGAAATAATTCTCCCTCGAATCTTCGTAAGTGAATCAGCTTTGCAGTGCCTTACCTGAGATAAAAAGTGGGCCGAAAAGCAAACATTTCTAGCGCAATTTGGATCCTTTGTGGAACGCAGTGTATTGCAGAGCGAAAGGTGAGTAAACGTGGGAAAGTACGTTACCTTTGATTGCGTGACCAGCCAGTAAACGATAGTCTCCAGCGAAAAATAGGATTTGCAAAAATCTTGCTGATGTATATTTAACAGTTTGTTACTATAAATTTACACCTGGTTTGTCTAAAACTTTAAACAATGCATATCTGTCCAAGAGTATAAGAATGTTTCGAAAGATCCACCCCTAAATAACTGTGGGCTACTCCTTTTTCCCCATCACCGATGTGCACTTCCTTCCCACTGTCTTTTGCATGAGGCTTGTATGCCTTTTTTTACTGTTATCGACACTTAAAACTGGCCGTTTAAGGCCTGGTTTAAGAACTTGACTGACTTAAAAAAAACCGTCGCGAACATGCGCTATTATTGTTGGACTTTGGAAGCTTTAAGCCCAAAATGATGGTGCAATCTCGAGAAATTTGCCCGGGTCTAATTATAAGACAGGGAACGGGTACTAAGAAAGGGACGGTCTCATTTAGCAACCCGTGGACAATCTGGGCATGCTTGCCTTCTGTCGCAGGGGCAACCGTTAAGGCCAGGTACGCCGCCCCCACCCGAGAGGATTGCATGGCATCCACCATTTCAGTCGCTTTTTCCACATTATGACCTTCAATTAGCATGAATTATAATGCGGGCCTTGATCGTTGCCACCTTACCAGAAGTCTAATCTTCGCACTGTTAGACCATGAGAATCTCTATTATTATTCCATAAATACACCATTGACTTTTCCTTGCTCAGCTTCCGGTAAACCGATACTCCGAAGCAAAAATAGCTTTACAACGACTCTATCCAGGCCAGAACTCCTGATATCAACAAATATACCCCGCACAAAGAGAGCAAACGTTCCCCGAACTATTCACTTGACCCACGCCATCCCTTCGTTAACAAACACTACGCACTCAGTTCACTGGACAAAACGCGCTCGTGAATATACCAAACTATAGCCGTTCATCCTACAAGCAATCTTAGTTTCAGCAGGCGTGGCCACGTTTCCAGTTGCTGTAAGATTAATTCGACACCTGCAACAGACACTGTAAATTAAATAGTAGCCACAACGCCCTTTTTTGAAACAGTCTGGACGAGAAAGTTTATAAAAGACTTAACAGGTGTGCGCGGCGGTTTCCTTTTCTTCCTTCCCTCCCATTGTAGCACTCAAATTCTGACCCTGATATTAATTCTAGTAGTAATCAATCGTTCCTGAGCCGATAGGCACAAGGATACTAGTTTCTTGCAAAATATGCCTTCGGCCGCTAATTAGGTTTTGGTTCTGTGCTTTGAAATAACTTTAGGAACGAAACATGATACGTGAGGGGAGTGTCCGGCTAAGGGCAAGTGACTCTCGGTGGTGAAGACATATACTGAGCTTGTCAGTATTTCGTAGTCTGTACAACGTCGCGAAAATAGAACAAGCCAAAGAAAAATAAGACGCCTTTCTTTCCCCAGCCCCCACAGGTTTTTCGCATTACTTTTTACTGCACAACTGATTCTACCTTTTCGAGCCGGAGCGAACATGGACGCCCTTGGGGTTAAGTTTCCACTTCATTTTCGGCACCTGACTAAACGCAAGCGCTGACTTGTGCGCCTATGCTTCGTTTGCACTGAAGTAGCAGTATATGACCACGACAGACTTGTTGCTATCCTTGGTTTGAAACCGCAATGGGCAAGAACAATTTCTTGAAAAGAGCAAACTATTTAATTTTCCTCCTTAGTAGACATGGAGAACAACTACTAGGACTTAAGCAATGCCATTGCTTAAGTCCTACTAGACTTGAAAAGAGAAAGCATGATGCTTTCTCTTTTTAATGATTTACGGCTAAACAGTACAATTTCATGTAGCTTTTACGCAAAATTAAATACTTAGTTGTTTGCAGAATTGCATTTAAGAACAAATTACAGAAATTTAACTAAGTTTAGATCTCATAGATATGAACGGAAAAAACTTTTGGGGTAAAAAAGTCAAAAAATAATGTTTGCTGGAAAATCACTTAATGGACATACAATAGCAGAGATATCATGCCTGTAATTTTCTGTTCAATGCACCTTATGACAAGTCTGACTAATCCACTGGTAACCCATGCCTTAAAACCGCCTTGAATCTTAAAATTTAATCCATTTGCCTTTCATGCGTAGTGGTTGGGGGTAAAATCAGAAGAACAGAACATTCAGTTACTGTACCATTTTTAAAAGTGAGACAGTATGTTTGCTAATCATCTTAGTTAACCGCCTTTAAAATAGGACAAAAGGACACCTGGTCATACAGGAAAATGAATTTACTGTCTCCCGAAAGCTTTGGTTTCCTGTGCACTTATTTTTCGTAGGAGACAATCGATAATTGCCTGGTCACGCAATCGGAGGTTAGTAACTAATTTTAAAAAAGTTATTGATACCATCGCCGCTTAGCAAATACACTACGTGCTGCAAAGGATCCAAATTGCGCTTATAGAATGTTTTCCTATTCGGCCCACTTTTTATCTCAGGTAAGGCACTGCAAAGCTGATTCATTTATGAAGGTTCGAGCGAGAATTATTTCATGATGTTATTCTGATTTCGCAGTCACGGGAAAACAGACCTAGACTCAGGTCCACTCGCAGACGCCCAGGTACAATCTACAAGATCTCAAGAACAGAAATTACCCATTGAACGGCCTCTCCTTTTGAAGATTGCGTGTATTTCATTAAAACAGGTACATATTAAAAGAATCTTGTTAGTTTCTCCCTTTTAACGAGCTCAAATCGACGCATAAAACTAAGGTGACGTGCACGTGTCAATTGACCATGGGGTCAATTAGCGGTTGTTTGGGGCGAAATAACCTCAAAATAATCAGTCTATTTTACAAGCGTTCGCAAGAACACCAGACTAACTTTCAGATAATGTTGAAGTACCATATCTCATTAGGTAGTAAGTGGGATTTGGGGTGATTTGGAGAATTCCCCCATATAGAAAATTCGATTTTGGTTTTAGCGATAAATTGTTGTATTTATAAGCATTATGCAAATTACGTTTCAAAATTCTGCTCGTTCGTCGATATTTCATTCTCTAAATCCAAAAAAATGTGCTGTTTAGAAATTGTTAATATCTGTTTTTTGAGATTTAAGTGGAAGATTGCCAATATATTCGCTCGTTTATGAAAATCAGCTCATTTCTGTCGCTAGGCTATATTGCCGTGTTCGGTGGCTAATTTTAGGCCCGCAGACCGTTGAAATCGAAAATCTCAAATAATTCCCAAATTCGGCCGCATTTTGAAATTTAAACCTCAGCAGTGTTATAAATTCATTAAAACCTTATTACCGACTTAAAATGAGGGTAGGTTAGGTTTTGAGCTGTGGCCACGGTTTGCTCGATTTTTCTGTGCATTCGCTCTTAAACACCAGGGAGGCAGACAATTCCAACTTTTTTGCTCTTGAGCGACGAACGTCAACCGGAAGTAAACTTATTCTCTTTTAATATGCCTTGTCGCTTCCAAATTTGTATTGCTAAGAGTCTTTTCTCTTATAGAGACTATCTGCCCAAAAATTCGTTCAAAATCATCGCTCAAGAGTGCAACAAGTCCACTTCCGGTTGACGGGCGTCCCCCAAAATGGTCGGTGCTTTTTAGACATCATTAATCAACAGTCGTTGTTCCAAAAAAATAGGAAATACTCTACAATGCACCATCCACGGAGAACCCTTGGAAGCTGTTGATCACCACAAATACCTTAAAGTTGAGCTATTCAGTGATCTAAATTGCTAGGATTATGGAAAAAGGCCAACAGATCCCTTGGAGTTAGAAGAAGAAACTTAATTAAGTGTCCAGAAAACGTAAAAGATCTTTTTTAGTTAGACCACAACTTGAATACGTGGATGTTGCGCATGGGATCCGCACATTCAAAAACAGATAAAGGACATTGACGGTGCGCAGAGACGATCGGCACGTTTTTTAAAAAATGAATATTGCACAACTCCTGGAACTATTACGAAAATTTTAAATGATTTGAAATTGCCAATACTCGGGAAGTTTCTTGAGGTTTATCATTTGCATGTAGTTCTGAACACAATCTGTCACGCTAAAAAACGGAACAAATATGTAAGTCATTTTACTTCATGACCACTTGTGTTTTCAATGCATTAGATTCTCATCATTTTTATACGAGAACCAAAAAGGAATAATAAGTCATCTATATTCACCCATGCGAAAATAATCCCTATATGTTTTTTGAAATTTCCTAACGGCATCGTAGTTTTAAGCTAGTCTCTCATGAACGAACATGAATCACTTGTGTTTAATGATACCTGATGAAAGTTACTGCTGCTGAAACTGTTCGCTCTATTGCAGGGGGCTCTTCCTAGGCCTTGTAGATTGTGCTCGAAAAAAAAGGAAATTATGCTTACAGCAGTGCTCATATTTTTTTAGAAATTATGCCCAAATTATGCTACTTTCTGAAAATTATCCTTTCTGTCACCGAAATTATGCTACTTAGATTTTACACTGATTTTCAGGAAAATAAAGATCATCAGTAGCTTAACTCTTGGGCGGTCCCCAGGGCTCTCCCCCCCCCTTAGGCGGAGCACTTAGTCCCCAGGGCTCTCTCCCCCCCCCTTGGGCGGAGCACTTAGTCGCCAGGGCTCTCTCCCCCCCCCCCCTTCCTTGGGCGGAGCACTTAGTCCCCAGGGCTCAAGAAAGAAAGATTTAGTTAAACTCACCTTGTTACTTACCTTTTTTTGACCTACCTTTTTTTTCTTTTTTGCGTTGTTTTGGATAGGATGATTCGGGCGTTTTTTGAATACTTTTTTGTAGTAATGCTCTTGGGGTATTTTTGGTTTTTCTTTTTCCTCTATTGATTGTTTACTTTTTTGTGGTTGGTTGACGGTGAGGATTTTATATCTGGGTAAGGTTTCGTTTTGTCTCCGGAACCGAACTTTCTTTTCTGAATTCAAAAGCGAAAAGTTTTTTATATTCTGATGTTTTCTCTTTCAGGTCTGAAGAGGTTTAAATTATAACTAAACACAGCATGCAGTTGTCTTGGTGTATATACCAAACCAGAATTGTCAGAGAGACCTAAAAACTGGCATTAAAATTTTTGGAAAGAAAGATACAACAAGAAAAGAAATACAATTTTTTAAAAATAACGACCAAGCGCTTACTTTTCCATAGTTTTAGAACCAGCAGGTTATTATTATGGTCACTGAATTGAAACAGTAGGTTATTAGTTGTAATAATTATCTTCTGTTCCACCTCAACGACCAATTTTTAAACTTTATTTAAAATAATAACCTATTCAAAACAATGGAAAATTGCATGAAGACCCGACCAAACGACTCTGTTGTACAAAAAATGAACTTACCATAGGTTTGGTATATACTGAATAAATGACAGACACACAAATGAGTTGGCTGCATATCCTTGTTAAGGATCGTGGCAGTACTTTTATTGTCATTTTGAAGACTTTCTTGCAAGGCAAATCTTACTGGTTTTCTTTATGGTCAGGCAGTACCTGTTAAAGAATGGAAAGTGTTACTTGTTGTTGTAAATACTACCGTACTAATGTGTTAAGAATTAATTGCACTGCCAATTAACCTTATTTTCTTGTTTTACTGATTTCTCGTTGCCTTCAGTTTAATTAACACCTGTCTTGCCCCTCTGTCGACTTTTATCTTATGTCAGCTTGAACCTTCCCGGGAAGCATTGTAATTCTCTCCCGGTGCAAGCTAAGCACTTTACGTCAAAATTGCCAACAGTTGGGTTGTTGGCATTGCGTTTGTGCGGCATAAAACAACTGCATAATCTATACCTTTAAATGGTGCATTAATGTCGCGGTTAATCAAATATAAAAGCACATATTCTAAGTCAGAGTAACAAAAAACTGTCCAACGTTTGAAGTTTATGTTATAAGTGTAGTCTATCAGAGCGAAAAATCTAAGTACATGGACAACAAAATAGGTCTATTTGACCTTAACAATCGCAACTCGCGTTTATCTTGTTGACTACACGTAACCTTTATTACTTTTTTGTCCCTCCAGTTCAACATTCGTCGAACCAACATAACGAGGGGACCATGCATGTTCACAGGTAACTTCGGGCGACAATAACACACAGAGGAAAGAATTATCACACAACTGATCCGTTATGTAAAAAGAATAATTTCTTTCTGCAGCAAAAATAACCAGTAAGAACAGTTAAATACATTTGGACTCTTATCACCGTTTCTTTAAATTGACTAACAAATTTTTGCAGAAAAAAAAAGCAAACGATAGCGTAACCAAAAGTTAAAGTTGAACGAAGGACAAACCTGCTGTTTTCGAGGAGGTAAAAGAGAATCTTGACTTTCATTCCAGACCAGAGATCGGCTAGCTGAGTTTGGTATTCACTGCTCCGCAGGCAATGCAAGATACGAAGGTTTCTGGCTTTAAACACAGTTAAATGAAGTGGAAATTGGTGTCTCCTTTTATACGGTCGGTCGATTAAAATTCAAACCAGTACGAAAAATGTTTTTGGCAAATCTTTTCTTGAATCTATATGTGAGAAAAGCACGCGCTCTATGTTCAGCAATAGGCAATCAACGCATAGATTGGTCACATTCAAAGAAAACATGCAGATTGCCGACTCACTCAATTACGTAACGTAGCTCTTGGTTGAAAACAGTATACTGTGGATAAGCATGGGACTCGATAATGCATTGAGAAAAACAGCACTCAGTTCACCAATCAAAAATTAGACTAACGCTTGAATTAGATGCATTCAGAGAAACAAAATGCCGACTTGATTAAAACTTGACAAATCGATGACAAAACTGGCTAGTGGATGAGTAGACAATAGGTCTTTCGCCCCAAGAGAAATTGAAAACAATGCTATTGCAAAATTTTGGAGGAAAACAAAGAGTATTATGGAATTCTTGAAAAAGGCCTATAGCCGTGTGAATTACCACAAGCTAGCCCCTGAATAAATTTAAAAGTACCAGGAAAGAAACACACAAACTTTCAAAACTTCTCAGTAGTGAATAAAAGCGAAGAAGAAGTTAAGGAAAACTAGCGTTAAAGAATTGCTAGCACAGGAACCATTTTGACTCCTAACATTTGATCGCCTAGTGATGTTGAGATGTTGATCACCACCATCAGTTTGACAAAACCAATGAATATGCGACGACTACAAAAGCCTGTTTTGTACCGGCTCGTCACGACTAAAGTTGAAAGTGCGAAAAAGCGAGAATACAAACTTTAAAAACTTTAAGGTGGACAAAAATCATCATTCATTCCAAAAGCGCAGCAAGTTGAGCAAAACTTTTGATTAAAATTGCCAGGTCAAAAAAATCACTTCTATCACACTGACACATAAAAAGCTCGCGTTCAACGAAAATGCCGCGAAAAACACAATATTGAGGAGGTCATTGATCATAGCATGGGCCGGGGTTATTTTTTACTGGGTTCACAAGAATAGTGGAGTGGATTTATGTGATCACATGCATCGGGACCAGGTAGCGAATATTCACATGACGTCACGGCGGCCATATTGGTGATCCAAACAAATCCTGTGGGAGATTTAAGACCGCAAAAAGTCCACTTCCGGTTAACGTGCGTGCCTCAAAATGGTCGCTGCTTTCAAGTCATCTATCAACCGTATTACCGTGGCCCATATAGGACAATTTTTATCTTAATTTTTGCCACAAAATGTGAGTTGTTAAGTCTTTTCAAATAAACAACTGATTTTTTTTCTGCAAAAATCCGAGTTGTTAATTTTTCAATTACACAACTCGGATTTTGATCGCAAAAAATCCAAGTTGTGCAATCTCTAAAGTACACAACTCGGATTTCTAATGCAAAATCCGAATTGTTAATTTTTCCATGATTAAACAACTAGGATTTTTAACGCAATAATCCGAGTTGTTTAATCTCTGAAATACACTCCTAAGATTTATAACGCAGAAATCCGAGTTGTTGATTTGTCAATTAAACAACTCGGATTTTTACCGCAAAAATGCGAGTTCTTTAGTCTCTAAAATACACGAACTCGGACTTATAAGTCGCAAAAATCCTAGTTACTAATTTTTCAAATGAACAACACGGATTTTTACCACAATCCGAGCTGTCTAATTTTCGAAATATACAACTCAGATTTCTAGCCTAAAAATCCGAGATGTCAATGTTTCAAATAAACAACTCGGATTTTTGCGTTATAAATCCGAGTTTTTTAATTGACAAATTAACAACTCGGATTTTTGCGTTATAAATCCGAATTGTGTATTTTGGAGATTAAACAACCCGATAAAAATACGACTTGTGTATTTTGAAATTAGGCAACTCGGATTTCCAACGCAAAAATCTGAGTTGTAGCCTGATTAAATGATTACACAATACCAATTTCGTAACAAACAAATGAGATAAAAATTTCAATCGGAAAAAAAAAATTGTTGATGTCCTGTATGGGCCATAATCAAAAATCCTTGTTCCAAAAAAGTGGGAAATACTGTGCAACGCACCATCCATGGAGAACCCTTGGAAGCTGTTGATCACCACAAATACCTTGGAGTTGAGATATCCAGTGATCTAAATTGCTGGAATTATAGGCAAAGCCAACAGATCTCTTTAGTGGCTTTATGAGAAAAAAATTAAGTAAATGTCCAGAAAACGTAAAACAGCAAGCCTATCTTGCTATAGTTAGACCACAGCTTGAACATATGGATGTTGCGCATGGGGTCCGCACATTCAAAAACACTATAAAGGACATTGAGAGTGCGGAGAGACAAGCGGCACGTTTTGTTAAAAATGAATATGGCACAACTCTTGGAACTATTACGAAAATTTTGAATGATTTGAAATGGCCAACACCCGAGAAGTTTCTTACGGTTTATCATTTACTTGTAGTTCTGATCGCAATCCGCTAAAAAAGGAACAAAATTAATATGTAAATCATAATACTTCACAGGTGTTTTCAATACGTTAGATTCTCATTATTTTTTTTACGAGAACAAAAATATAATAATGAGTCATCTATATTCACCCATGCGCAAATAACCCCTAAATGATTTTTGAAATTTCTTAACGGCATCGTAGTTTCGAGCTAGTCTCTCCTGAACGATCATGGATCGCTTGTGTTTAACGATACCTGATGAAAGTTACTGCTGCTAAAACTGTTCCTTCTATTGCAAGGTGGTGTAACACTAGAACTGTACCAAAACCACAGTGAAGAAATTCAACTCGCGAATCAATATGAAAAGTGTAAGTGTTACAGCTATTGCTATATCTCTTGCCTTTCTCTTGTCTGGACGAATTGCCAAAGAGCTGCCAATTGCACACTATTTAGACTGTGAACTTGTTTCTCAACTGAAACCTTTCAGAGTGTTTTATTTTAATCGGCAGTGGTATGTTTTTCCATTTTGTTTTCCCTCAGGTTTGAGAAGTAAAATTCAGTGCATGGTTGAGTGATGAGGAACGTAACGGAGAGTTATCAACTCATGGAAGAAAAACAGCAAGAGCTAGATTTGTAGAGGTAACTATCAAAGTAAAAAGTCACCTTAACCAGGACAATCATAAGGATAAATAATGACATAAGGATAAATAATGGTTTAAATATTTGGTGATAGAAAACGTGTCAGCTTTTTTGTAGGATACCTGAGGTTAATATAACTTATTTATGTTAGACCCGGTAACGAGTTGAAGTATGATTGATTTTCTCTGGACAATATTTGCTCCTGAGCGATTTTCACATTAGGCAATATACTAATTAGTTTTACGAGCATTATCCCGATGAGCAAATAGACTGCTTTATAAAGTTGTTATCACCTATATATTTAATTAAATGTTTTTTGTTTTTTTTTTTTAAGTTAAACACATAAGAGCAAAATGGGACATGGGTGTTGGAGAATAAATTAAGAGCAAAAATTATATTGTGACAAGTTCTCTTAGTCTACAACCATTTGCTAAAATGAAAATCATTTCCTTTTCGTTTACTGCCGAGAGTCGTCCAAATTTGTGTTCACCTTTGTGTTGTTTCGTTCAGTATCATCCCTTCAAATCGATTCTTTCCTTTTCAAAGTGCATGTCTCGGCCAAATGAAGCATTTAGAGGGCACTCAGGCCCGCGGACAGAACTTTTAAGATACTTAGATTTTCTTCCAGGGGTTATTCCCTTATATACACTGTAAACCACATAGGCATGTGCCAACCCAAAGGATATGGTTTTTGCGCTTTTTCGGTCTAAAAACGGGTATGCACTTTGCTCATTTTGGTTTGGAATTGGGTGTGGTTTTCGATGGAAAAAAACACCGTGTAAGCACGTATTTGTCGTCTCAATTCCAAATTAAAGAATAAGAAAGAAAAAGAAATATTTGCGAATTCTTTGACATAATTTCTGCCTAGAGGCCAGGACTGAAAAAAGGCGTGGAAAATGACTTTTTTTTTGGCTGAAATAAGGCCAGGAGTTAAAGAACAGGGGGGCTCACTCCCACCAAGAATCACCAGGAATACCCCACAAGAGATTTTCTTCAAGTAGTAAATAATAGCTAATAATGCAAACAACGGTCAAGGTTTACATACTAGGGCCTGTAACAACACCTCCGGCTCCCCTTAGCTTAACACCATCTTTCTCTTTCCTTTGACTGCCAGATTAAAGAGTTCTTTGTTATGCTTTAACTATTTTTTTGTCTTGTTCACTCATGTAGGCGAACAATCTAACAGAAGTACAGTCCGATTAATTTTTAAGTGCAGACCCTGCAACTAAACTGGACGATTTTTAAAACGGTAAGTACTTGTAACAACCCCAATCCCGATCTTTTGTTGGTGACTTTATGAACTGACTACTCAGGATCTTGCCGTTAAAGTTCAAACTACAGACTTGGCAAAATGGCTCATTTGTTAACTCCTTTTTTCTTCACTTTTTACGCAGTCATCCAGGCGAACTCAAAATCAGTCAAAATCGCTGAAAATACCTTCTTGGAGGCAAAAAGACACATACATTAGGTAAGGTAGTACACTGTTTATTTAACATTAATCTTTATACATAGTTGGCGATATACTGCTAATGTAAAGATGAATTCGAAGCAAACTTATTTAGAAACAAGCAGATTGTGTGGTTAGCCTGTGGTATAAACCACGAAGATTCCTCGTCCCAGGGTCTACTGGTGTCCCGGCCAATATGACGGCGTGTGGCTGTTAGTTTGGAGCAGTGCGAACCTAATTTAAGCTTAATAGTACCTACAAAAATTTCAAGAAAGGACTCTGCAATATAAAAACCAAAATACCAAAGAAGTCAATAGAATCAAAAGGTCAGGACAGACATAAAGGTATTACATTTACAGGGGCACTCAACGACGATTTCCTCCTAATTGCATTGAAATTATGAAGTAATCAGCTGAGTAATTCTCGTTATGGAGTAGATGGCTAGGATGTAAAAGTAGGCGGTGATTTCAGGCTTTCACTTTCGCACCTTCCTGTAGTTCCCCAAAAAGTAGGCGCCTCAAAACTCGAAGTAGCCAGTTTTTTAGCCGGCTGCCGGCACTTAATGAGAATCCTGCAGACTACAGTACTGTTAAATCTCTAGAAATGCATTCTAAGCGGGGCTATAAAATTTGTATCTTCTCGGTCATCCAAGGGGAACTTGAGCCTTTTCGGAATCACAAGGGCTTCAGTTTTTTTTTTTCCTGAAAGTATGAGGCCGTAAGTTAATTAAGTTCATTTCTTTATCACCTAGAGATATGCCAAGAGATCAGAGGCACAATTTAAAAGATTTGACCAACAAGAAACAAGAAAGGTAAATACAATATTAAAATAATTTTATTCTATTTATATAGATTAAGCAGTCTAGCAACACAGTGTAGAAGATACCAGAATTCATGGTCAAAACAAACTACACTGTAAAATTCCAACTGCATGATAGATGGCATAAGACATAATGCTGCCCCTCTCAAACATGCAAAGGAATAATCCAGTTTTAAACCTGTGAGAGCAACAATTAGCAATGTTTGATGCGCTATGATATATTCTAACCTTTACATAAAAACTTTGATTAAACAATATACTTAGGTCAACTGGGATTCCAACCCAGCAAAGAAATGGGATACAGATTCTCCCTGAACTATTCCATCCAAAGTCTGATATTTATATGAGGAAGTATACACCAGCTCAACTGTTATTCATACTCAGCAAAGAAATGGGAGGCAGTAGCTTTCTGAACAATACAAACTTTAATATATTAGTTTTATGAGCATTATCCCAATAAGCAAATAGACTAAAATGAGACATGGGTGTTAGAGGATAAAAAGTAGAAATTGTATTGTGACAAATTATCTTCTTAGCCTGCATCCACTTACTAAAACGAAAATTATTCCCTTTTTCACTTACTGACAAGAGTCATAAAATTTTTATATACATTCCTTTGAACTGTTTTAGTTATCGACCCTTCCACCCACTTGTTTCCTTTTCAAAGAGTCTCAACCAAATAAAGCATTTAGTGGGCACCCAGGCCCATGGGCAGAATTTTTAAGATACATGGATTTTCTCCGGGGAAGTGCTCCCCCTTATATAAGCCAGCTAGGTATGTGCCACCCCAAAGGGTATGGGTTTTGCACCTTTTTGTTCTAAAAACGGCCAGGACTTGGAGAACCGGGGGGCACACCCCTAGGTAATCACTGATTTCAAAAACCTATCACAATAAAATTTTGACAGCCAGATAAAGAGTATTTCATCAAATCATGTCTGACTTCATCATTTTGTTATGCTTTGACTAATTTTTTTTGTCTTTTTCACTCATGTAGGTAACAGTCTAATAAACTAAACCAGGATATTCTTAAAATGGTAAGAGCTCGGAGTTTGTAACAACCCCAATCTCGATCTTTATTTAGTGACTTAATAAATTATGGCTCCTAAGGATCTTCCTTGAAGTATTACAATACATGAAAATTCTGTTATCTATAAAAAGCAAGTTACATCTATAAGGTCAAGTAAGATTCCAACTCAGCGAAAATGGGAGACAGATGCTCCCTAAACTATGACATAATACATAATATTTATATAAAGTTAATAAACTCTGCCCATTGGCAGTGGTTTTCCATAAAGATTCTATCCCAGATAACACTCTGAGAACACACAGAAAGTAATTAATGCTACTCCCTGGACTGATACCTTAGTCTATGATAGATGGGACTTACTGTTTTTAACTAACTATTTTAAAAACACTAGATAACCTGGGATTTCCAACCCATCAAGCAAGGGAGACAGGAGCTCCCTGCACTGATACTTCAGTCAATAATAGATGAAACTTACTATTAAAACTACATAAACTGGGATTCCAACCCAGCAAGCAAGGGACACAGGAGTTCCCTGGACTGATACTTCAGTCAATAATAGATAAAACTTACTATTGAAACTAGACAAACTGAGATTCCAACCCAGCAAGCAAGGGACACAGGAGCTCCCTGGACTGATACTTCAGTCAATAATGGATAAAACTTACTATTGAAACTAGACAAACTGGGATTCCAACCCAGCAACCAAGGGAGACAGAAGCTCCCTGGACTGATACTTAAGTCAATAATAGATAAAACTTACTATTAAAACTAGATAAACTGGGATTAAAACCCAGCAAACAAGGGAGACAAGAGCTCACTGGACTAATACTTTAGTCAATAGTAAATGAAACTTACTATTAAAACTAGACAAACTGGGATTCCAACCCAGCAAGCAAGGGAGACAGGATCTCCCTGGACTGATACTTCAGTCAATAATAGATGAAACTTACCATTAAAACTAGATAAACTGGGATTCCAACCCAGCAAGCAAGGGAGACAGGAGCTCCCGGACTAATACTTCAGTCAATAATAGATAAAACTTACTATTAAAACTAGACAAACTGGGATTCCAACCCAGCAAGCAAGGGAGACAGGATCTCCCTGGACTGATACTTCAGTCAATAATAGATGAAACTTACCATTAAAACTAGATAAACTGGGATTCCAACCCAGCAAGCAAGGGAGACAGGAGCTCCCGGACTAATACTTCAGTCAATAATAGATAAAACTTACTAATAAAACTAGACAAACTGGGATTCCAACCCAGCAAGCAAGGGAGACAGGATCTCCCTGGACTGATACTTCAGTCAATAATAGATGAAACTTACCATTAAAACTAGATAAACTGGGATTCCAACCCAGCAAGCAAGGGAGACAGGAGCTCCCGGACTGATACTTCAGTCAATAATAGATAAAACTTACTATTGAAACTAGACAAACTGGGATTCCAACCCAGCAAGCAGGGAGTCAGGAGCTCCCTGGACTGATACTTCAGTCAATAATAGATAAAACTTACTATTAAAACTAGATAAACTGGGATTCCAACCCAGCAAGCAAGGAAGACAGGATCTCCCTGGACTGATACTTCAGTCAATAATAGATAAAACTTACTATTAAAACTAGATAAACTGGGATTCCAACCCAGCAAGCAAAGGAGACAGAAGCTCCCTGGACTGATATTTCAGTCAATAATAGATGAAACTTACTATTAAAACTAGATAAACTGGGATTCCAACCCAGCAAGCAAGGGAGACAGGAGCTCCCGGACTGATACTTCAGTCAATAATAGATAAAACTTACTATTGAAACTAGACAAACTGGGATTCCAACCCAGCAAGCAAGGGAGACAGGAGCTCCCTGGACTGAAACTTCAGTCCATGATAGTTATTTAACATACTATTAACATTAGATAAACTGGGAATTCAACCCAGCAAGGGAGACAGGAGCTCCCTGGACTGATACTTCAGTCTATCATAGTTATCTAATCTGATACTACAGTGTATGGTAGATGAAACTTACTATTAAAAGTAGATAAAGTGGGTTTTTAACCCTGCAAGCAAGGGAGACAGGGGCTCCCTGGACTGATACTTCAGTCAATAAGAGATGAAACTTACTTTTAAAAGAAATCATTCACTGGGATTCCAACGCAGCAAGCAAAATAAGTAATACCTGGAGTGATACTACAGTCTATTATGCATGTAGTAGAACCTTTAATACTCTAATTCTAGAACTAAATGAAGTGCATTACATCTTAGATTTAATTATTATTTATAGTATTATAATGTTCAAGCAGCAGCAATTCTTTCAATAAATTTAATAGCAGCCGTAAGTAGAAAAGGGGATTCCAAATACAAAGTTGGCCTATTGTTGCCAATACAGTGGCCTCAAGCCAGGTGGAGGGTTTCGTGCGTTCCACAGGGTGCTTGTCTACTTATGTGGTGAGAGTGGTACTGAGCCATCAGTTACACCGAGGTCTGGGTGGTCGCCTCTGACCGGCAGGTGATGTATTGGGCACCTGATAAGAAAACGGCCGTTGCACTCAAGTGCTTATCAACTCATTCTGCAGTGGTGCAGAGCTTTACGAGTAATACTGCACGGGCCGAAGCGGTGTACCGCTCATCGGGTCATGCCATATCTCAGCTTCTGTCACGAAACAAGTCTGTTGTAAGCGCTCATGCCCAGGTGTCCCGGTTTGGACGCAAGCGGAGGTCCCCCACTTTATATGGCCGTTGCGCTCACGTGCGTCTCGGATACTGCACAGGCCATACACCCTTTTCTTTAGGTCATACCATATCTCAGCTTCTGTAACAAAACAGGTTTTTTAAGGCCTTTAAATTTTTTGTTGTTGTTTAAATAAGAAAAATCTCAGTTATTTTAGGTATATTTTCAGATTTTCTTGGAAAGAGTTGTTGCTCTCAGAAGATTACCACTGATTTTCAAAGTAATATGCACTTAGGGCAACTGGGATTCCAGCCCAGCAAGCAAGGAAGACAGGAGCTCCCAGACTGATACTTCAGTCAATAGTAAATGAAACTTACTATTCAAACTAGACAAATTGGGATTCCAACCCAGCAAGCAAGGGATACAGCAGCTCCCTTGACTGATACTTCAGGCAATAATAGATAAAACTTACTAATAAAACTAGATAAACTGGGATTCCAACCCAGCAAGCAAGGGATACAGCAGCTCCCTGGACTGATAGTTCAGTCAATAACACATCAAACTTACTATTAAAACTAGATAAACTGGGTTTCCACCCCAGCAAGCATGGGAGACAAGAGCTCCCTGGACTGATACTTCAGTCAATAATAGATGAAAGATACTATTAAAACTAGATAAACTGGGATTCCAACCCAGCAAGCAAGGGAGAAAAGAGCTCCCCGGACTGATACTTCAGTCAATGATAGATGAAACTTACTATTAAAACTAGATAAACTGGGATTCCAACCCAGCAAGCAAGGGAGACAAGAGCTCCCTGGACTGATACTTCAGTCAATAATACATGAAACTTACTATTAAAAATAGATAAACTGGGATTTCAACCCAGCAAGCAAGGGAGACAGGAGCTCCCTAGACTGATACTTCAGTCAATAATAGATGAAACGTACTATTAAAACTAGATAAACTGGGATTCAAACCCAGCAACCAAGGGAGACAGAAGCTCCCTGAACTGATACTTCAGTCAATAATAGCTAAAACATACTATTAAAAGTAGATAAACTGGGCTTCCAACCCAGCAACCATGGGAGACAAGAGCTCCCTGGACTGATACTTCAGTCAATAATAGATAAAACTTACTATTAAAAGTGCATAAGCTGGGATTCCAACCCAACAAGCAAGGGAGACAGGAGCTCCCTGGACTGATACTTAAGTCAATAACAGATGAAACTTACTATTAAAACTACATAAACTGGGATTCAAACCCAGCAAGCAAGGGAGACAGGAGCTCCCTGGACTGATACTTCAGTCAATAATAGATAAAACTTACTATTAAAACTAGATAAACTGGGATTCAAACCCAGCAAGCAAGGGAGACAGGAGCCCCCTGGACTGATACTACAGTCAATAATAGATGACACTTACTATTAAAACTAGATAAACTGGGATTCCAACCCAGCAAGCAAGGGAGACAGGAGCTCCCTGGACTGATACTTCAGTCAATAATAGATGAAACATACTATTAAAACTAGATAAACTGGGATTCCAACCCAGTAATCAAGGGAGAAAAGAGCTCCCTGGACTAATACTTAAGTCAATAATAGATGAAACTTACTATTAAAACTAGATAAACTGGGATTTCAACCCAGCAAGCAAGGGAGACAGGAGCTCCCTGGACTGATACTTCAGTCAATAATAGATGAAACTTACTATTAAAAGTAGATAAACTGGGATTCCAACCCAGCAAGCAAGGGAGACAGGAGCTCAATGGACTGATACTTCAGTCAATAATAGATAAAACGTACTATTGAAACTAGACAAACTGGGATTCCAACTCAGCAAGCAAGGGAGACAGGAGCTCCCTGGACTGATACTTAAGTCAATAATAGATGATACATACTATTAAAACTAGATAAACTGGGATTGCAACCCAGCAATCAAGGGAGAAAAGAGCTCCCTGGACTGATACTTCAGTCAATAATAGATGAAACTTACTATTAAAACTAGATAAACTGGGATTCCAACCCAGCAAGCAAGGGAGACAAGAGCTCCCTGGACTGATACTTCAGTCAATAATAGATGAAACTTACTATTAAAACTAGATAAACTTGGATTTCAACCCAGCAAGCAAGGGAGACAGGAGTTTCCTGGACTGATACTTCAGTCAATAATAGATAAAACATACTATTAAAACTAGATAAACTGGAATTCCAACCCAGCAAGCAAGGGAGACAGGTGCTCCCTGGACTGATACTTCAGTCAATAATAGATAAAACTTACTATTGAAAGTGCATAAGCTGGGATTCCAACTCAGAAAGCAAGGGAGACAGGAGCTCCCTGAACTGATACTTCAGTCAATAATAGATGAAACCTACTATTAAAAGTAGATAAACTGGGATTCCAACCCAGCAAGCATGGGAGAAAAGAGCTCCCTGGACTGATACTTCAGTCAATAATAGATAAAACTTACTATTAAAAGTAGATAAGCTGCAATTCGAACCCAACAAGCAAGGGAGACAGGAGCTCCCTGGACTGATACTTAAGTCAATAATACATGAAACATACTATTAAAACTAGATAAACTGGGATTCCAATCCAGCAATCAAAGGAGAAAAGAGCTCCCTGGACTGATACTTCAGTCAATAATAGATGAAACTTACTATTAAAACTAGATAAACTGGGATTCCAACCCAGCAAGCAAGGGAGACAGGAGCTCCCTGGACTGATACTTCAGTCAATAATAGATAAAACGTACTATTGAAACTAGACAAACTGGGATTCCAACTCAGCAAGCAAGGGAGACAGGAGCTCCCTGGACTGATACTTCAGTCAATAATAGGTGAAACCTACTATTAAAACTAGATAAACTGGGATTTCAACCCAGCAAGCAAGGGAGACAGGAGCTCCCTGGACTGATACTTCAGTCAATAATAGATGAAACGTACTATTAAAACTAGATGAACTGGGATTCCAACCCAGCAAGCAAGGGAGACACGAGCTCCCTGGACTGATACTTCAGTCAATAATAGATAAAACGTACTATTGAAACTAGACAAACTGGGATTCCAACTCAGCAAGCAAGGGAGACAGGAGCTCCCTGGACTGATACTTCAGTCAATAATAGATGAAACCTACTATTAACAGTAGATAAACTGGGATTCCAACCCAGCAAGCATGAGAGACAAGAGCTCCCTGGACTGATACTTCAGTCAATAATAGATAAAACTTACTATTAAAAGTAGATAAGCTGCGATTCGAACCCAACAAGCAAGGGAGAGAGGAGCTCCGTGGACTGATACTTAAGTCAATAATAGATGAAACATACTATTAAAACTAGATAAACTGGGATTCGAATCCAGTAATCAAGGGAGAAAAGAGCTCCCTGGACTGATACTTCAGTCAATAATAGATGAAACTTACTATTAAAACTAGATAAACTGGGATTTCAACCCAGGAAGCAAGGGAGACAGGAGCTCCCTGGACTGATACTTCAGTCAATAATAGATGAAACGTACTATTAAAACTAGATAAACTGGGATTCCAACCCAGCAAGCAAGGGAGACAGGAGCTGCCGGGACTGATACTTCAGTCAATAATAGATAAAACGTGCTATTGAAACTAGACAAACTGGGATTCCAACTCAGCAAGCAAGGGAGACAGGAGCTCCCTGGACTGATACTTCAGTCAATAATAGATGAAACGTACTATTAAAACTAGATAAACTGGGATTCCAACCCAGCAAGTAAGGGAGAAAAGAGCTCCCTGGACTGATACTTCAGTCAATAATAGATGAAACTTACTATTAAAACTAGATAAACTGGGATTTCAACCCAGCAAGCAAGGGAGACAGGAGCTCGCTGGACTGATACTTCAGTCAATAATAGATGAAACTTACTATTAAAACTAGATAAACTGGGATTCCAACCCAGCAAGCAAGGGAGACAGGAGCTCCCTGCACTGATACTTCAGTCAATAATAGATAAAACGTACTATTGAAGCTAGACAAACTGGGATTCCAACTCAGCAAGCAAGGGAGACAGGAGCTCCCTGGACTGATACTTCAGTCAATAATAGATGAAACCTACTATTAAAACTAGATAAACTGGGCTTCCAACCCAGCAAGCATGGGAGACAAGAGCTCCCTGGACTGATACTTCAGTCAATAATAGAAAAAACTTACTATTAAAAGTAGATAAGCTGGGATTCCAACCCAACAAGCAAGGGAGACAGGAGCTTCCTGGACTGATACTTAAGTCAATAATAGATGAAACTTACTATTAAAACTACATAAACTGGGATTTCAACCCAGCAAGCAAGGGAGACAGGAGGTCGCTGGACTGATACTTCAGTCAATAATAGATGAAACTTACTATTAAAACTAGATAAACTGGGATTCCAACCCAACAAGCAAGGGAGACAGGAGCTCCCTGGACTGATACTTCAGTCAATAATAGATGAAACTTACTATTAAAAGTAGATAAACTGGGATTCCAACCCAGCAAGCAAGGGAGACAGGAGCTCCCTGGACTGATACTTCAGTCAATAATAGATGAAACTTACTATTAAAACTAGATAAACTGGGATTCCAACCCAGCAAGCAAGGGAGACAGGAGCTCCCTGGACTGATACTTCAGTCAATAATAGATGAAACTTACTATTATAACTAGATAAACTGGGATTCCAACCCAGCAATCAAGGGATTCAAGAGCTCCCTGGGCTGATACTTCAGTCAATAATAGATGAAACTTACTATTAAAACTTGATAAACTGGGATTCCAACCCAGCAAGCAAGGGAGACAGGATCTCCCTGGACTGATACTTCAGTCAATAATAGATGAAACTTACCATTAAAACTAGATAAACTGGGATTCCAACCCAGCAAGCAAGGGAGACAGGAGCTCCCGGACTGATACTTCAGTCAGTAATAGATAAAACTTACTATTGAAACTAGACAAACTGGGATTCCAACCCAGCAAGGAGGGAGTCAGGAGCTCCCTGGACTGATACTTCAGTCAATAATAGATAAAACTTACTATTAAAACTAGATAAACTGGGATTCCAACCCAGCAAGCAAGGAAGACAGGATCTCCCTGGACTGATACTTCAGTCAATAATAGATAAAACTTACTATTAAAACTAGATAAACTGGGATTCCAACCCAGCAAGCAAGGGAGACAGAAGCTCCCTGGACTGATATTTCAGTCAATAATAGATGAAACTTACTATTAAAACTAGATAAACTGGGATTCCAACCCAGCAAGCAAGGGAGACAGGAGCTCCCGGACTGATACTTCAGTCAATAATAGATAAAACTTACTATTGAAACTAGACAAACTGGGATTCCAACCCAGCAAGCAAGGGAGACAGGAGCTCCCTGGACTGAAACTTCAGTCCATGATAGTTATTTAACATACTATTAACATTAGATAAACTGGGAATTCAACCCAGCAAGGGAGACAGGAGCTCCCTGGACTGATACTTCAGTCTATCATAGTTATCTAATCTGATACTACAGTGTATGGTAGATGAAACTTACTATTAAAAGTAGATAAAGTGGGTTTTTAACCCTGCAAGCAAGGGAGACTGGGGCTCCCTGGACTTATACTTCAGTCAATAAGAGATGAAACTTACTTTTAAAAGAAATCATTCACTGGGATTCCAACGCAGCAAGCAAAATAAGTAATACCTGGAGTGATACTACAGTCTATTATGCATGTAGTAGAACCTTTAATACTCTAATTCTAGAACTAAATGAAGTGCATTACATCTTAGATTTAATTATTATTTATAGTATTATAATGTTCAAGCAGCAGCAATTCTTTCAATAAATTTAATAGCAGCCGTAAGTAGAAAAGGGGATTCCAAATACAAAGTTGGCCTATTGTTGCCAATACAGTGGCCTCAAGCCAGGTGGAGGGTTTCGTGCGTTCCACAGGGTGCTTGTCTACTTATGCGGTGAGAGTGGTACTGAGCCATCAGTTACACCGAGGTCTGGGTGGTCGCCTCTGACCGGCAGGTGATGTATTGGGCACCTGATAAGAAAACGGCCGTTGCACTCAAGTGCTTATCAACTCATTCTGCAGTGGTGCAGAGCTTTACGAGTGATACTGCACGGGCCGAAGCGGTGTACCGCTCATCGGGTCATGCCATATCTCAGCTTCTGTCACGAAACAAGTCTGTTGTAAGCGCTCATGCCCAGGTGTCCCGGTTTGGACGCAAGCGGAGGTCCCCCAATTTATATGGCCGTTGCACTCACGTGCGTCTCGGATACTGCACAGGCCATACACCCTTTTCTTTAGGTCATACCATATCTCAGCTTCTGTAACAAAACAGGTTTTTTAAGGCCTTTAAGTTTTTTGTTGTTGTTGTTTAAATAAGAAAAATCTCAGTTATTTTAGGTATATTTTCAGATTTTCTTGGAAAGAGTTGTTGCTCTCAGAAGATTACCACTGATTTTCAAAGTAATATGCACTTAGGGCAACTGGGATTCCAGCCCAGCAAGCAAGGAAGACAGGAGCTCCCAGACTGATACTTCAGTCAATAGTAAATGAAACTTACTATTCAAACTAGACAAATTGGGATTCCAACCCAGCAAGCAAGGGATACAGCAGCTCCCTTGACTGATACTTCAGGCAATAATAGATAAAACTTACTAATAAAACTAGATAAACTGGGATTCCAACCCAGCAAGCAAGGGATACAGCAGCTCCCTGGACTGATACTTCAGTCAATAACACATCAAACTTACTATTAAAACTAGATAAACTGGGTTTCCACCCCAGCAAGCATGGGAGACAAGAGCTCCCTGGACTGATACTTCAGTCAATAATAGATGAAAGATACTATTAAAACTAGATAAACTGGGATTCCAACCCAGCAAGCAAGGGAGAAAAGAGCTCCCCGGACTGATACTTCAGTCAATGATAGATGAAACTTACTATTAAAACTAGATAAACTGGGATTCCAACCCAGCAAGCAAGGGAGACAAGAGCTCCCTGGACTGATACTTCAGTCAATAATACATGAAACTTACTATTAAAAATAGATAAACTGGGATTTCAACCCAGCAAGCAAGGGAGACAGGAGCTCCCTAGACTGATACTTCAGTCAATAATAGATGAAACGTACTATTAAAACTAGATAAACTGGGATTCCAACCCAGCAACCAAGGGAGACAGAAGCTCCCTGGACTGATACTTCAGTCAATAATAGCTACAACATACTATTAAAAGTAGATAAACTGGGCTTCCAACCCAGCAACCATGGGAGACAAGAGCTCCCTGGACTGATACTTCAGTCAATAATAGATAAAACTTACTATTAAAAGTGCATAAGCTGGGATTCCAACCCAACAAGCAAGGGAGACAGGAGCTCCCTGGACTGATACTTAAGTCAATAATAGATGAAACTTACTATTAAAACTACATAAACTGGGATTCAAACCCAGCAAGCAAGGGAGACAGGAGCTCCCTGCACTGATACTTCAGTCAATAATAGATGAAACTTACTATTAAAACTAGATAAACTGGGATTCAAACCCAGCAAGCAAGGGAGAGAGGAGCCCCCTGGACTGATACTACAGTCAATAATAGATGACACTTACTATTAAAACTAGATAAACTGGGATTCCAACCCAGCAAGCAAGGGAGACAGGAGCTCCCTGGACTGATACTTCAGTCAATAATAGATGAAACATACTATTAAAACTAGATAAACTGGGATTCCAACCCAGCAATCAAGGGAGAAAAGAGCTCCCTGGACTAATACTTAAGTCAATAATAGATGAAACTTACTATTAAAACTAGATAAACTGGGATTTCAACCCAGCAAGCAAGGGAGACAGGAGCTCCCTGGACTGATACTTCAGTCAATAATAGATGAAACTTACTATTAAAAGTAGATAAACTGGGATTCCAACCCAGCAAGCAAGGGAGACAGGAGCTCAATGGACTGATACTTCAGTCAATAATAGATAAAACGTACTATTGAAACTAGACAAACTGGGATTCCAACTCAGGAAGCAAGGGAGACAGGAGCTCCCTGGACTGATACTTAAGTCAATAATAGATGATACATACTATTAAAACTAGATAAACTGGGATTCCAACCCAGCAAGCAAGGGATACAGCAGCTCCCTGGACTGATACTTCAGTCAATAACACATCAAACTTACTATTAAAACTAGATAAACTGGGTTTCCACCCCAGCAAGCATGGGAGACAAGAGCTCCCTGGACTGATACTTCAGTCAATAATAGATGAAAGATACTATTAAAACTAGATAAACTGGGATTCCAACCCAGCAAGGAAGGGAGAAAAGAGCTCCCCGGACTGATACTTCAGTCAATGATAGATGAAACTTACTATTAAAACTAGATAAACTGGGATTCCAACCCAGCAAGCAAGGGAGACAAGAGCTCCCTGGACTGATACTTCAGTCAATAATACATGAAACTTACTATTAAAAATAGATAAACTGGGATTTCAACCCAGCAAGCAAGGGAGACAGGAGCTCCCTAGACTGATACTTCAGTCAATAATAGATGAAACGTACTATTAAAACTAGATAAACTGGGATTCCAACCCAGCAACCAAGGGAGACAGAAGCTCCCTAGACTGATACTTCAGTCAATAATAGCTAAAACATACTATTAAAAGTAGATAAACTGGGCTTCCAACCCAGCAACCATGGGAGACAAGAGCTCCCTGGAGTGATACTTCAGTCAATAATAGATAAAACTTACTATTAAAAGTGCATAAGCTGGGATTCCAACCCAACAAGCAAGGGAGACAGGAGCTCCCTGGACTGATACTTAAGTCAATAATAGATGAAACTTACTATTAAAACTACATAAACTGGGATTCAAACCCAGCAAGCAAGGGAGACAGGAGCTCCCTGGACTGATACTTCAGTCAATAATAGATGAAACTTACTATTAAAACTAGATAAACTGGGATTCAAACCCAGCAAGCAAGGGAGACAGGAGCCCCCTGGACTGATACTACAGTCAATAATAGATGACACTTACTATTAAAACTAGATAAACTGGGATTCCAACCCAGCAATCAAGGGAGAAAAGAGCTCCCTGGACTAATACTTAAGTCAATAATAGATGAAACTTACTATTAAAACTAGATAAACTGGGATTTCAACCCAGCAAGCAAGGGAGACAGGAGCTCCCTGGACTGATACTTCAGTCAATAATAGATGAAACTTACTATTAAAAGTAGATAAACTGGGATTCCAACCCAGCAAGCAAGGGAGACAGGAGCTCAATGGACTGATACTTCAGTCAATAATAGATAAAACGTACTATTGAAACTAGACAAACTGGGATTCCAACTCAGCAAGCAAGGGAGACAGGAGCTCCCTGGACTGATACTTAAGTCAATAATAGATGATACATACTATTAAAACTAGATAAACTGGGATTGCAACCCAGCAATCAAGGGAGAAAAGAGCTCCCTGGACTGATACTTCAGTCAATAATAGATGAAACTTACTATTAAAACTAGATAAACTGGGATTCCAACCCAGCAAGCAAGGGAGACAAGAGCTCCCTGGACTGATACTTCAGTCAATAATAGATGAAACTTACTATTAAAACTAGATAAACTTGGATTTCAACCCAGCAAGCAAGGGAGACAGGAGTTTCCTGGACTGATACTTCAGTCAATAATAGATGAAACATACTATTAAAAGTAGATAAACTGGAATTCCAACCCAGCAAGCAAGGGAGACAGGTGCTCCCTGGACTGATACTTCAGTCAATAATAGATAAAACTTACTATTGAAAGTGCATAAGCTGGGATTCCAACTCAGAAAGCAAGGGAGACAGGAGCTCCCTGGACTGATACTTCAGTCAATAATAGATGAAACCTACTATTAAAAGTAGATAAACTGGGATTCCAACCCAGCAAGCATGGGAGAAAAGAGCTCCCTGGACTGATACTTCAGTCAATAATAGATAAAACTTACTATTAAAAGTAGATAAGCTGCAATTCGAACCCAACAAGCAAGGGAGACAGGAGCTCCCTGGACTGATAGTTAAGTCAATAATACATGAAACATACTATTAAAACTAGATAAACTGGGATTCCAATCCAGCAATCAAAGGAGAAAAGAGCTCCCTGGACTGATACTTCAGTCAATAATAGATGAAACTTACTATTAAAACTAGATAAACTGGGATTCCAACCCAGCAAGCAAGGGAGACAGGAGCTCCCTGGACTGATACTTCAGTCAATAATAGATAAAACGTACTATTGAAACTAGACAAACTGGGATTCCAACTCAGCAAGCAAGGGAGACAGGAGCTCCCTGGACTGATACTTCAGTCAATAATAGGTGAAACCTACTATTAAAACTAGATAAACTGGGATTTCAACCCAGCAAGCAAGGGAGACAGGAGCTCCCTGGACTGATACTTTAGTCAATAATAGATGAAACGTACTATTAAAACTAGATGAACTGGGATTCCAACCCAGCAAGCAAGGGAGACACGAGCTCCCTGGACTGATACTTCAGTCAATAATAGATAAAACGTACTTTTGAAACTAGACAAACTGGGATTCCAACTCAGCAAGCAAGGGAGACAGGAGCTCCCTGGACTGATACTTCAGTCAATAATAGATGAAACCTACTATTAACAGTAGATAAACTGGGATTCCAACCCAGCAAGCATAAGAGACAAGAGCTCCCTGGACTGATACTTCAGTCAATAATAGATAAAACTTACTATTAAAAGTAGATAAGCTGCGATTCGAACCCAACAAGCAAGGGAGAGAGGAGCTCCCTGGACTGATACTTAAGTCAATAATAGATGAAACATACTATTAAAACTAGATAAACTGGGATTCCAATCCAGTAATCAAGGGAGAAAAGAGCTCCCTGGACTGATACTTCAGTCAATAATAGATGAAACTTACTATTAAAACTAGATAAACTGGGATTTCAACCCAGGAAGCAAGGGAGACAGGAGCTCCCTGGACTGATACTTCAGTCAATAATAGATGAAACGTACTATTAAAACTAGATAAACTGGGATTCCAACCCAGCAAGCAAGGGAGACAGGAGCTGCCTGGACTGATACTTCAGTCAATAATAGATAAAACGTGCTATTGAAACTAGACAAACTGGGATTCCAACTCAGCAAGCAAGGGAGACAGGAGCTCCCTGGACTGATACTTCAGTCAATAATAGGTGAAACCTACTATTAAAACTAGATAAACTGGGATTCCAACCCAGCAAGCAAGGGAGACAAGAGCTCCCTGGACTGATACTTTAGTCAATAATAGATGAAACTTACTATTAAAACTAGATAAACTGGGATTTCAACCCAGCAAGCAAGGGAGACACGAGCTCCCTGGACTGATACTTCAGTCAGTAATAGATGAAACTTACTATTAAAACTAGATAAACTGGGATTTCAACCCAGCAAGCAAGGGAGACAGGAGCTCCCTGGACTGATACTTCAGTCAGTAATAGATGAAACTTACTATTAAAACTAGATAAACTGGGATTCCAACTCAGCAAGCAAGGGAGACAGGAGCTCCCTGGACTGATACTTCAGTCAATAATAGATAAAACGTACTATTGAAACTAGACAAGCTGTGATTCCAACTCAGCAAGAAAGGGAGACAGGAGCTCCCTGGACTGATACTTCAGTCAATAATAGATGAAACCTACTATTAAAACTAGATAAACTGGGCTTCCAACCCAGCAAGCATGGGAGACAAGAGCTCCCTGGACTGATACTTCAGTCAATAATAGATGAAACTTACTATTAAAACTAGATAAACTGGGATTTCAACCCAGCAAGCAAGGGAGACAGGAGCTCCCTGGACTGATACTTCAGTCAATAATAGATGAAACGTACTATTAAAACTAGATAAACTGGGATTCCAACCCAGCAAGTAAGGGAGAAAAGAGCTCCCTGGACTGATACTTCAGTCAATAATAGATGAAACTTACTATTAAAACTAGATAAACTGGGATTTCAACCCAGCAAGCAAGGGAGACAGGAGCTCGCTGGACTGATACTTCAGTCAATAATAGATGAAACTTACTATTAAAACTAGATAAACTGGGATTCCAACCCAGCAAGCAAGGGAGACAGGAGCTCCCTGCACTGATACTTCAGTCAATAATAGATAAAACGTACTATTGAAACTAGATAAACTGGGATTCCAACTCAGGAAGCAAGGGAGACAGGAGCTGCCTGGACTGATACTTCAGTCAATAATAGATAAAACGTGCTATTGAAACTAGACAAACTGGGATTCCAACTCAGCAAGCAAGGGAGACAGGAGCTCCCTGGACTGATACTTCAGTCAATAATAGGTGAAACCTACTATTAAAACTAGATAAACTGGGATTCCAACCCAGCAAGCAAGGGAGACAAGAGCTCCCTGGACTGATACTTTAGTCAATAATAGATGAAACTTACTATTAAAACTAGATAAACTGGGATTTCAACCCAGCAAGCAAGGGAGACACGAGCTCCCTGGACTGATACTTCAGTCAGTAATAGATGAAACTTACTATTAAAACTAGATAAACTGGGATTTCAACCCAGCAAGCAAGGGAGACAGGAGCTCCCTGGACTGATACTTCAGTCAGTAATAGATGAAACTTACTATTAAAACTAGATAAACTGGGATTCCAACTCAGCAAGCAAGGGAGACAGGAGCTCCCTGGACTGATGCTTCAGTCAATAATAGATAAAACGTGCTATTGAAACTAGACAAACTGGGATTCCAACCCAGCAAGCAAGGGAGACACGAGCTCCCTGGACTGATACTTCAGTCAGTAATAGATGAAACTTACTATTAAAACTAGATAAACTGGGATTTCAACCCAGCAAGCAAGGGAGACAGGAGCTGCCTGGACTGATACTTCAGTCAATAATAGATAAAACGTGCTATTGAAACTAGACAAACTGGGATTCCAACTCAGCAAGCAAGGGAGACAGGAGCTCCCTGGACTGATACTTCAGTCAATAATAGGTGAAACCTACTATTAAAACTAGATAAACTGGGATTCCAACCCAGCAAGCAAGGGAGACAAGAGCTCCCTGGACTGATACTTTAGTCAATAATAGATGAAACTTACTATTAAAACTAGATAAACTGGGATTTCAACCCAGCAAGCAAGGGAGACACGAGCTCCCTGGACTGATACTTCAGTCAGTAATAGATGAAACTTACTATTAAAACTAGATAAACTGGGATTTCAACCCAGCAAGCAAGGGAGACAGGAGCTCCCTGGACTGATACTTCAGTCAGTAATAGATGAAACTTACTATTAAAACTAGATAAACTGGGATTCCAACTCAGCAAGCAAGGGAGACAGGAGCTCCCTGGACTGATGCTTCAGTCAATAATAGATAAAACGTACTATTGAAACTAGACAAGCTGTGATTCCAACTCAGCAAGAAAGGGAGACAGGAGCTCCCTGGACTGATACTTCAGTCAATAATAGATGAAACCTACTATTAAAACTAGATAAACTGGGCTTCCAACCCAGCAAGCATGGGAGACAAGAGCTCCCTGGACTGATACTTCAGTCAATAATAGATGAAACTTACTATTAAAACTAGATAAACTGGGATTTCAACCCAGCAAGCAAGGGAGACAGGAGCTCCCTGGACTGATACTTCAGTCAATAATAGATGAAACGTACTATTAAAACTAGATAAACTGGGATTCCAACCCAGCAAGTAAGGGAGAAAAGAGCTCCCTGGACTGATACTTCAGTCAATAATAGATGAAACTTACTATTAAAACTAGATAAACTGGGATTTCAACCCAGCAAGCAAGGGAGACAGGAGCTCGCTGGACTGATACTTCAGTCAATAATAGATGAAACTTACTATTAAAACTAGATAAACTGGGATTCCAACCCAGCAAGCAAGGGAGACAGGAGCTCCCTGCACTGATACTTCAGTCAATAATAGATAAAACGTACTATTGAAACTAGATAAACTGGGATTCGAACTCAGCAAGCAAGGGAGACAGGAGCTCCCTGGACTGATACTTCAGTCAATAATAGATGAAACCTACTATTAAAACTAGATAAACTGGGCTTCCAACCCAGCAAGCATGGGAGACAAGAGCTCCCTGGACTGATACTTCAGTCAATAATAGAAAAAACTTACTATTAAAAGTAGATAAGCTGGGATTCCAACCCAACAAGCAAGGGAGACAGGAGCTTCCTGGACTGATACTTAAGTCAATAATAGATGAAACTTACTATTAAAACTACATAAACTGGGATTCCAACCCAGCAAGCAAGGGAGACAAGAGCTCCCTGGACTGATACTTCAGTCAATAATAGATGAAACTTACTATTAAAACTAGATAAACTGGGATTCCAACCCAACAAGCAAGGGAGACAGGAGCTCCCTGGACTGATACTTCAGTCAATAATAGATGAAACTTACTATTAGAAGTAGATAAACTGGGATTCCAACCCAGCAAGCAAGGGAGACAGGAGCTCCCTGGACTGATACTTCAGTCAATAATAGATGAAACATACTATTAAAACTAGATAAACTGGGATTCCAACCCAGCAAGAAAGGGAGACAGGAGCTCCCTGGAGTGATACTTCAGTCAATAATAGATGAAACTTACTATTAAAACTAGATAAACTGGGATTCCAACCCAGCAAGCAAGGGAGACAGGAGCTCCCTGGACTGATACTTCAGTCAATAATAGATGAAACTTACTATTATAACTAGATAAACTGGGATTCCAACCCAGCAATCAAGGGAGACAAGTGCCCCCTGGGCTGATACTTCAGTGAATAATAGATGAAACTTACTTTTAAAACTTGATAAACTGGGATTCCAACCCAGCAAGCAAGGGAGACAGGAGCTCCCTGGACTGGTGCATCAGTCAATAATAGATGAAACTTTCTATTAAAACTAGATAAACTGGAATTGCTCACAGCAAGCAAGGGAGTCAGGAGCTTCCTGGACTGATACTTCAGTCTATCATAGTTATTACTTACTATTAAAATTAGAGAAACTGGGACTCCAACTCAGCAAGCAATGGAGTCAGGGGCTCCCTCGACTGATACTTTAGTCTATCGTAGTTATTACTTACTGTTAAGATTAGATAAACTGGGATTCCAACCCAGCAAGCAAAGGAGACAGGAGCTCCCTAGTCTGAGAAGAAAAACACCCAATTACATTTGCCCGAAATCTGCTGTTAACTAGGACCAATGAGATTTACCTTTAGAAAGTTTCCACTTGAGAAGATATGTGAACTCCGTAATGTCTTTGCCTGATATCTGCTCTTAACTAGGGCCAATGGGATTTGCAGTCACAATCATTTCATTTCAGGAGAGAACTTTTTTCACGTTAATTTAATTTATTTTTAATTGCGTATAATTTCATTCTGATCTTTTAAATAAACTATTAATAGAACTATTACTATTTATTATAATTGTTATTGTTATTATTATTATTACTGATATACCTTTAGATTATTAGATACCATAAAAAGATAGTAACTGTAATAGTTCAAATTGTATATTTCACTTAGTAAACATAGATTTGAACCTTGAAATTATTTAAGTGCTTGACTCTCCGCTGTTATATCTTTGCAGGTTATAACAAGGCTTTTGCTGGACGCTTTATATATATCTAAGTGGAGACGTCGGAAATGAATTTATTGTATTTATAGTTTAACTTCACGATTTTGCGCAGTTGTTGTTACAGGGAAAATGCTGTTTGAGGGTTCAGTGAGAGTCGACTTGTCTTTATTGATATGATTTTTGATCTCTCGGCCCACTAAGAATATCTGCTGATGGTCAGATATTTTTAGTGGGCGTTAAACTTCATTTCTTATCTATATCCCTTATCGGTGCAAATCAAAATAGGTTGTATTAGGTCAATAATATTTAAGTCTGTTGGTAACACCTCTAAGCGCCTGTTTCTTTTTCTTTAGCTTTTTTACTTTCTAGATTGAATTTGTTCATCACGTGGGGAGGCGTTTTCTACTCTTCAGGTACAATAGATATGTTTCTTTGCATTAATGCCCGGTTTTCTCCTTAGGACTACACATCGAGCACCACGAGGAGCTCGAGAAGGTCGGATTGATATACTCTAGAAAAGAGCACAACATCGTAAGAGTAGTATCCGGCGTCGTTTGCTAGTGAGAGAATAGAGAACAAAGAAGTGAACGACTGAAATGAACTCATTTATCCCTATTGCAAACGGCAATCAGTAATATAAGTTTCTTATTAATGTGCTTATTGCAAAAAGTACGGTTAAACCCGAAAATGGTGTTAAGTGTGGCAGAAGTACCTGAATTTTTTATCATTGAGATGCTTTATTTATATTTTGCTAACAGACATTTACTTTGGTCGTTATATTTACTGAGTTCAGGGTCTTTTTCAAATTACACTTTTATAGTGTACCAAGATTGGAAAATCGTCATCTGGTGGAACCTGTACTACCTGATGAAACAACACCAACAATGAAAGGTACGTTATCTCTTGAGAAGAATTGAATAACCCCAGTTTTTGCAACTGGGTTCGAGCAGGGGCGGTCCAAAAAATAGCGGGCTATTAGACTGTAAATCACTTAAATAACTAACCAACGCGAAAAACAAGAGCACAAAATAATCAGTACTCAAATTTCTCCTTTTCTTACAGTCTACTGATAAACATTGCACTTTCTTCTGTTTTAGGACGTGTTTCTCAAGTTGGACATCAGAAGAAGTGCCTGCGTCTTACAATACAGCTAAAGTGAAGATGTAGCGATCAAGATGAAATACTTTAGAAACTTAATCTAATAATTTTCCAGTAATGTAAAAGCTTAATAAAACTTTGTTGAATTCTGCTACGGTAGCAGTCAACATTTTCGAAGGAGGACTTTCCTTCTTACGGAAACGACTGCTACTGGGCAACAATGGCTTTTCTTTTGTACTGAAATTATTAAGGATAGGTCTATTCAAAATATCTTTAATGTTGATCGAGAAATATGATGGGCTCTCACCAACCTTTGGGGCAGTGTTGGTAACTTGCGAGTACTATTGTCGACTTCTTCGGCTTTCATTAGTCTTGGTGTTCCTAAACGCTTAAATGACTGTGATGAATACTCTCGCCATTTTTGGGGGGTACTTTCGGTAACTTTCGACCAGTATCGTTGACTACTTCGGCTGCGTTAATCTTCATATACTAAACCTACCATAACTTCGAACACGCGCTATGGCAAACGCTTAATACCTTTACAAAATTGCGTTCAGTGAAATGAACACTGTGCCCTTCTTTTGGGGATAATTTCGGCAACTTTTGACCACTATCGTTGACTTCTTCGCCCTGCGTTAAATCTTCATGTTTACTTACCATTTCTACGAACCGGCGCTATCGTAAATGGCTATATGGCTTTGTCAAAATGAATACTCACGCCATCTTTCGGGGGTCCTTTCGGTAACTTTCGACCACTGTCATTGACTACAGTCGACTTGCGTCAATCTTCATAGAGACTTACACCATTACTTGGAACGCACGCTATCGCCAACTTGTGAACACTATAATGTTAATTGACACCCTCGCAATCCTTCGGGGTACTTTCGGTAACTTTCGACCACTATCATTGACTACTTCGACTTGAGTCAATCTTCATTATAAACTTATTACTGATTACTTCGAACGCGCGCTATAGAAAACACTTAAATGTCTTTGCGGGCTTCGCGCAAAACCGACCTCCTGTAAATCTAAAATGGGCGTCTAGCTGTCACCATGATGTTGTAAACCAAATTTATACCGCGTTGTTTAAAGGTGTATCTTCTTTTTAACACTATGTATTTACATGAATGTTTTTGCGCTCTTGTTAACCTTCCGTCGCCGTTATCAATTATTTTATGCTTTGTTATGTATAGAGTGCTTTAGTAACCTTTATGTCCATGACTAATACGCTTTCGATCGCGCGATTCCGTACACTTGCCGAACGTGCATCAACTTCGTTAACTTCAAGTAGTGTTACCCGATCTTGTGACTCTTCATTCTCGATCCTTAACTGTGGTCTTGGTTGCCTTGAGGGTAGAGCGTAGAGATTTGCTTTGCGTTTAACGTGAATGAGATTTGGTTAATGTATATAACGTTATACATAATAAGCCCAATATGTAATGTAAAGGAGTTGATAATGTATAAGCCACATAAAGAATGTGCAATAGTGGTTTGTCAACTATTGATTCTATAAATTTATACCAAGCTGCAACTGTTGAGTTAATAAACGCTTAAATGACTGTAATGAACACTTTCGCTATCTTTAGGGGGTACTTTCGGTAACTTTCGACCATTATTGTCACTTCCTCGACTTGCGTTAATTTTCATATACTAAACCTACCATAACTTTGAACACGCGCTATGGCAAACGCTTAAATGCCTTTACAAAATTGCGTTCAGTGAAATCAACACTGTCCCCATCTTTCGCGGATACTTTCGGCAACTTTTGACCACTATCGTTGACTTCGTCGGCCTGCGTTAAATCTTCATGTTTACTTACAATTTCTACGAACCGGCGCTATCGTAAATGGCTATATGCCTTTGTGAAAATGAATACTCTCGCCATCTTTCAGGGGTACTTTCGGTAACTTTCGACCACTATCATTGACTACTTCGACTTGCGTCAATCTTCATAGAGACTTATACCATTACTTGGTACGCACGCTATCGCCAACTTGTGAACACTATAATGTTAATGAACACCCTCGCAATCCTTCGGGGGTACTTTCGGTAAATTTCGACCACTATCGTTGACTACTTCGACCTGCGTCAATCTTCATAGAGACTTATACCATTACTTGGAACGCGCGCTATCGCCAACTTGTGAACACTATAATGTTAATGAACACCCTCGCCATCCTTCGGGGTACTTCCGACCACTATCACTGACTCCTTCGACTTGCGTCAATCTCCATAGAGACTTACCATTACTTAGAACGCGCGCTATCGCCAACTTTTGAACGCTATAATGTTAATAAACACACTTGCAATCCTTCGGGGTACTTTCGGTAATTTTCGACCACTATCATTGACTACTTCGGCTTGCGTTAATCTTCATTCTAAACTTACTACTGATTACTTCGAACGCGCACTATAGCAAACACTTCAATGTCTTTGCGAGCTTCGCGCAAAACCGACCTCCTGTAAATCTAAAAAAGGGCCTCTAGCTGTCACCGTGATGTTGTAAACTAAATTTATACCGACTTGTTTAATGGTGATTCTTCTTTTTAACACTATGTATTTTTCATGAATGTTTTTGCGCTCTTGTTAACCTTCCGTCGCTGTTATCAATATATGGTGGGTTCTCGCCAACCTTTGGGGCAGTGTTGGTAACTTGCGAGTACTATTTTCGTCTTCGGCTTTCGTTAATCTTCGTGTTCCCAAACGCTTAAATGACTGTAATGAATACTCTCGCCATTTTTGGGGGGTTCCTTTCGGTAACTTTCGACCATTATCGTTGACTACTTCGGCCTGCGTTAATCTTCATATACTAAACCTACTATAACTTCGAACACACGCTATGGGAAACGCTTAAATGCCTTTACAAAATTGCGTTCAGTGAAATCAACACTGTTCCCATCTTTCGGGGATACTTTCGGCAACGTTTGACCACTATCGTTGACTTCTTCGGCCTGCGTTAAATCTTCATGTTTACTTACCATTTCTACGAACCGGCGCTATCTTAAATGGCTATATGCCTTTGTGAAAATGAATACTCTCGCCATCTTTCAGGGGTACTTTCGGTAACTTTCGACCGCTATCATTGACTACTTCGACTTGCGTCAATCTCCATAGAGACTTACCATTACTTGGAACGCGCGCTATCGCCAACTTGTGAACACTATAATGTTAATGAACACCTTCGCAATCCTTCGGGGGTACTTTCGGTAAATTTCGACCACTATCGTTGACTACTTCGACTTGCGTCAATCTTCATAGACACTTATACCATTACTTGGAACGCGCGCTATCGCCAACTTGTGAACACTATAATGTTAATGAACACCCTCGCCATCCTTCGGGGTACTTCCGACCACTATCACTGACTCCTTCGACTTGCGTCAATCTCATAGAGACTTACCATTACTTAGAACGCGCGCTATCGCCATCTTTTGAACGCTATAATGTTAATGAACGCACTTGCTATCCTTCGGGGTACTTTCGGTAACTTTCGACTACTATCGTTGACTACTTCGACTTGCGTCAATCTTCATATAGAATTATACCATTACTTGGAACGCGCGCTATCGCCAACTTGCGAACATTATAATGTTAATGAACACCCTCGCAGTCCTTCGGGTTGCTTTCGGTAACTTTTGACCACTATCGTCGACTACTTCGACTTTCGTCAATCTTCATAGATACTTATACCATTACTTGGTACGCACGCTATCGCCAACTTGTGAACACTATAATGTTAATTGACACCCTCGCAATCCTTCAGGGTACTTTCGGTAACTTTCGACCACTATCACTGACTACTTCGGCTTGCGTCAATCTTCAAAGACACTTACCATTACTTCGAACGCGCGCTATAGCAAACACTTAAATGTCTTTGCGAGCTTCGCCCAAAACTGACCTCCTGTAAATCTGAAATGGGCCTCTAGCTGTCACCGTGATGTTGTAAACCAAATTTATACCGACTTGTTTAATGGTGTATCTTCTTTTTAACACTATCTATTTAGATGAATGTTTTTGCGCTCTTGTTAACCTTCCGTCGCCGTTATCAATTATTTTATGCTTGGTTATGTATAGAGTGACCTTTATTTCCATGACTAATACTCTTTCGATCGCGGGATTCCGTACACTTGCCGAACGTGCATCAACTTCGTTTAAATCAAGTAGTGTTACCGATCTTGTAACTTTTCGTTCTCGATCCTCAACTGTGGTCTTGGCTGCCTTGAGGGTAGAGGGTAGAGTTTTTCTTTGCGTTTAACGTGAATGAGATTTGGTTTATGTACATAACGTTATACATAATAAGCCCAATATGTAATGTAAAGGAGTTGATAATGGATAAGCCACATAAAGAATGTGGAATTGCAACTGTTGAGTTAATAAAGGCATTGACTTATAAAGAAACTGTAGTGATAAACCGGTGGGAAAATTAAATAAAAATTGTTTTAATCTGAAATTAAGGTTGTAAAATAATGTTACCACAGTAATGAGAATTAAAAGCTTGTGTCTCGAGCGCTATCCATTTTGTGCCCGCAGGTGTCTAAGAAAAAAAAATTGAGAGAGCTGAGAAATAGATGGTTCACTCGATTGAAGCTTATTGTTCTAGTTTGCTTTCGAACCACATTGGCTTTATGCGGTTTTAATTCAATAGCTCCTCTAGATCTCGTTACTATCGAATTTCGCGTCCGCTCACTGGCGTCTTCTTCGGCCTTCATGTTCGCTCCGAAACCGGATCTAGTTCGCCTCGAAAGCAATGCAAGCGCATGGAATTCTTATGACATACAGTTACTATATTTTAATATCAACTCCCAACGGTTTAACTCCAGATTAGGCAGCTGGCAATCAGCATCTTGCCTTTTCTCGATATTAAAGTATCATTGCTTCTCTCAGTATTCTTATTTCCTTATTTCCTTGGAAATCATTCCAAACAATGCACGTTCTTAATGGGGGAGGTAAGGGGGAGGTTTTTGATAAACGCTGTCTGAAGTGTTTATCTAAATTTCTTCAAAAATTAACATCATTTTAAATTCATTGCAAAGTAGATATAACTCGGTTAAGTTGACAACCTGTATTTAATATTATCTATCCAATACTGTATATTTAACAATTCCTGTTTTAAATTGTAATAAAATTACCTTTGTCTATTTTAATGTATTAGTTTGTGTAATGGATACTACATGATCTGATGTAATGGCAGTGCTTTGCAAGCAAATATGAACCTGAGTTTCAGATAAAGATGATTAAACCAAATATTTTCTGCTACTTTAAAATTTGTCACCCCTGTTCTTGTTGCCTTCGTTCACTTTTATCTGGGAAACGCGAGAATAACTGGGAAAAACTGCCCTGTTGCGATGGTGGCGTAAAAACTGAACATGCTGGTTTTTCTTTGTCCTTTCGGGTAGCCTAGACATTCAAATTTTGAATACGCAGCGTCCACTTCGTCTTTGCAAGCCTCATAGATAGGTCAAATTACGCCCCCTTTTCAAAAAAGCGCACAACTTCGAATTCCCCCCACCCAACCGAACACCACGCCTTGTCCTCATTCTAACACAAACTGGGTATTTACAACTGTGGAAAATGAACCATTAGGGGACATCACACGATCGGATGTTAAGGACGTGGCCGCGAATAATAATACTAAACAATTATTTAGCGAAGTGGTACCGAGAAGGAAAGTGGCACGACTTACAACAAGGTTTTATATATTTCCACCCTATATATTATTTAAAAGGCGACAGGGCACTAGGCTATTCTATCTTACGAAATTCATCAAGTGAGTGCCAAAACCAGGACCAACACAGTTTTATTGCACGTACAAACACAGACTTTATTCATTTAAATCTGCTTGTTGCTCAGCGGTTGAAAATATTTTTCTAAATTAACAAAGGAATGCTTCATTTTTGGACAGACTCAAGAATGGTATATGTAGAGAAATGGCGGGAAAATACCTCGCAGATAGCAAGCTCGGTCTGTCTTCGCAGTAGTCGAAGTATAGGACACCATTAAGTCAACATATTGCGCAAAAACAAAGTAGCAAAAAGTAAGTAAAAAAGAAAGACCCTGCTGGCAGGTTAATTGTTTTATAGAATCGTGCCAGGGAATGGACTGAATTGTTTAAAAAGAGAGGCTACTCGTTCACGCTAGTTCTTTTTTAAACATAAAGAATTGGAATTTCTGAACTTTTTCCTTTGTTGATAAAAAAGTGATAAAAAACGAGTACACACTTAAAGTACAATTGAGGGTAAAATGTTACCCAGCAATCTAGAGTATAAAATTCTAATTACACATTGTCGCAACACGCACAATACGAGCTCGGAAAGGATCAAAACACAGTGCAAAAACTTAATGAAATCACTGAAAGGTTACGTTGGCCGTTAGCATAGTTCTTAGTCTGCGTCAAACCGGACAATTGAATTCTGGCTATATAATTCGGTTATATAATGATGGAATTCCATACTGTGGAGGGATCAAGACATGAGACTTTACAGCCATATGTCAGAAGAACAGTCTCCTCCCGCATATCGCACTTCATGTGCAAGGGCGGGTCCATCGGGTTCCTCTCCAAAATCAACGCAGAAATCAGGATTCAACTTGAGACCACCATTCATTGTATCAACGTCCACTTGAAGCAACGTGCTATCTTTCCTGTGAAGAAAAGCGTAAGAGAAAAAATGCTACAGTCAATCATCTCTACATCTGTTAACTTGGAGAGAACGGCCGTTCTGGAATGGTGGCCGTTGAATGAATGTTTTATGAGAAAGGAGACGCTTCTAGAATGGCAGGGTATTTTTCAGAAAATACGAAAATACTCATGGAGTAGGCAACAGGAAGGTCATCATAGGTTCAATTAGTTAGCACAAAGACTCCCCACATGACATTTGGTTAAACTTTTTAGTTATACATTTCTTTGCCGTTACTGCACGACTTCGACAAAAATCGCCTATTATAATTTATGGAGGACGTGAACAAACAAAAACGAATTTTTCTCTCTCCTTCTGAACTTGAATAGTCAGGAATTCAGCTCCAAGAGAGTTCGACTACATTTGACAAGGTAAGCAAGTTGGGAAAATCGCGATGAATTTTGAAATTAAGAGAATCAAAGAACGCCGCGTTTTCACTCCTTTACGTCGTCGTCGTGTGATTACGTCCACAGTCCATAAAACCAGACTTCCGAGGAAGGAAATAATTAAGTAATTTTTTTATCTTTTCTTATCAATGAAAATGCTGACTGCCGTACTAGGGGAGGCTGGGATAAAACTTGTTGTCCCATACACTGTACAGCGATGATGTAAAGTATAATCGCTTTCCGTCCAGACTGAGCTGCAACATCTGTGGCCCACCCTGGACTCTCTTTCTCTTCACAACGCACGGGACAGGCTGTTCACTTAATTCACTACCCTCTACCACCAATGAGGAGCTAAGACAGAAAAAGATCACATGTTAATGATTATAATGATCATAAACGAATTTGATTTGTCTCCTGTGTTGCACAAAAATTACGCGATCAGCTAGTTTCACTTAGTTTCAGAAAAAAGCGTTTGATGGCAGGATAGGAATAACCTAAAAGGTGTTAAACATGAAAACGCCGGAGGAAGGGGGGGGGGTCCTAGTAATGGCCTAATGGGGATGAGCCGCTGGATGGGGTCCCATTTTCACGACTGGGTTGACTATAATGACCTATAACAGGGTTGCGTTTTCAACAGAGTTACTACTAGACTTTCTCAAAGTTCTTCGCTTCTCATTTCCGGTTTCGGTAACATAAAAAATCTACCACTCGCGCTTCGCGCTCGTGAAAAAATTTGAGCTCGACTTGTAGGCAAGTCTAAGTTACTACCAGAACGGTTTCTTTGATTTTCGGGATCATTCGGGGAAGAAAATTTCGGTTAGTATGTACGTTGGGATTTAATACTAGGCAGATTCACGGTTAAAAAGTTGGAACCTTATTTTGAGCTTTTGGTTTGTTTGATATTTGACAATCGGCTGGCATAACATTCCGTTCTTGAGTTACTAAGTTGTGATGGCTAAATCACATTTGCTCAAAAGTGACATAAGATGTAGCCTACGCGAGCAGAGGTAAATTAGCCAGAGTTAAAAAGATGGACAAATAGTTCTCATAGTTTCCCTCGGAACAAAAAGCAAAAAGCTATGGTCAAGAAGTCGGTGTTAAACGAGGAATTCAAGCATACAACGCAAATGTTTTGTACTGTAATATATTGAATTTTATAAAATAACTAAGATAGTACGCGCGTTCTGATTGGTTAAAAACCTATGGTTTATTGTGCCGGTAAACTCATTAAAAACTTTAAGTTTTTCTCGTGTTCTCCCAACATTCCGCGTGCATGGGTTATCACGCCGGTAAACCCATAGAAACTGTGATCTACTGCTTAAATAATTCATCATTTGTAGAATATAGATGTGTAGCGCGCTCGTAATTAATATGTACCGGTAGTTATTATGTGTCTTTCCTGTGTTTCTCTACTTGAAGATTGTCTTTAAAATCAATGTCCACGACAGTTTACTCCGAATACTTTCAGAAGAAAATAATTATATTGATTTACCCAACTTAATAAAAAAAAAATTCCGGAAAACTCGGCTTCTTATATTTGCAATGTACATGATTGTAAACTGAATTAAATTGAATTTATTTTTATTTATTTATTTCACTACTCTTTTTCTCTAGTCTTTCTTGTGATCTATCTGTATATATATTACATACGTGTAACCACTGCTCGCCTCGACTAGCTAATCTGTGAACTGCGGGCAGTGGATATTGCTTCCTGTAAAATTTGTCATAATTAATAAACAGTGTGTGAAACAGTGTGTTTATGACAGCCTTTTAATGAGTAACCGACCTACCTGGCCAACCAGTTTGGGATTCTTGGTGTCTGTTACTGTCTGAGGTCTCCATGAAGCCAGTTACTGAAATACAAATATCTGTCGTACAGAGAGATAAGAATATCTGTTATCAGACCTGCAGAAAAACGCATAAAAAAACCGTCATTGCACCTTGGCTTGACGGCCCAAGAAACTTATTGTGACTAGACTGGTTGGGTTATGGTATTTTCCAATTTGTTTTGTTTATTTTTGTTAATAAAAGGCAATGAAATATAAACTACAGAATAGCACAGAAGATTCTTGAATACTGACAAAATCAGCAGCGTAAATCGTAATTAATGGAAATCAAAATAATACCCACTACTCAAATACCGGGGGAAAAATTGTTTCAGTGCATAATCTTCTATACGTGAGCATGAATAGACAACAGCAATAACCATTATTAATGACATGTTCCCTCGCAAGTGGTTTGCTGATCACCTCAGTCGAAGCGTCCAATCAAACCACGTGGGTATTCTTCATCAGACCTAAATGGTCCTTTAAATATCATTAGTGGGTGAAATATATCGCTTCTTTGTCTTCAACGGTGTCAAACGTTGACAATTTCATTTTCCTTTTTGTATATCATGTTCATGAAATAAATTAACAAACCTCTTGGACTCGATTTATTGCACAATGGCGAAGACAGATGTCGTTAAAATTCCTGTGCTATTTAAGATGGCTCTAGTTTGGCATGGATTTCAGGTAGGCCTAGTACCTTGATAGGAAGCTTAATACAACAGTTTTAAGAATTAAATTCAGCTTCCCAGTGCTTTTAAGATTAAAACTAAATTAAAGCTATAAAAGAACCGAAACCCTGGGGAACTCCCGCATTAGAAGAGGACGCCAAATTTCTGTGATCACAAAATGTACTCAACATAGCAAACTGTCAGCATCATCAGGATTTTTCGTTCGGGCTGTGCTTTAAGAACATTAGAATAGATATTTGAACTTACCAGCTTTACGAATTTCTTCAAGAGAAGAACTCAACATGGCATGCAGTTCTTCACTGATTGCATTTAATTCACTGCAAAATGAATTCAAAATAGATCTTCAAACAAGTTATATACTGAGAGACACAAAACTGGTGCTTTGAATGCAAGGCAATCTGTGAGCCATGATGGGGTTTTAGCTAAATAAGGGACAACTTGTGGTTGATTACAGCCTCTGTTGTTGTGATATTTAATTCATGATAAGAGACTGAGCCTATAGTAAGTACAGAAAAAATCAATTATTAAATATGTTTGTAGAAAAAAAAATATTAATGAGCCATCTGCTTTTTGGAAGTATTTAAAATTAAAGATCAAACTTAAACCCGGGAGAATCCTTGCATTTTTTTAGTTTGTTTGTTTGTTTGTTTTTTTTTGCGATATTTCTTTGTCATTCTTTTCCTATTCATTTTAGGTCAAGGTACTAAACTGTCTCATGAGATAGCAGGACCAAAAAAACAATATTTATTTTTATATTTCTTCTTTTTTCCAGGTACTATCGTGTTTTGCGCAGAACAACAATGATGTTTTTATTCCAACACCGAAAGTAAAGACATTAGAACCCAGGCTCACTTCAACTACTCCGCTTCCAGTGACCGAGAAAAATCTGTGGGGCCTGAGATTGTGGCAAGTTATGGCGCTGGCTTTATTTGCCACCATTGTATTAAGTAAGTAAACCAAGCGTGCTTACACAAACCTGTTTTAGCCGAGTCCCTTCCAAATCCCATTTGCGTTAAAGAATTGTAGTTACATTGTGTTTAGGTACGTATGATGTAACGATAAGGGAATCCAAACAGTCTCAATTCTGGATTCCCACGCCGCTGGTTCCGGATTCAAAGTACACATGTACTGGATTTTGTCAGTGAAAATTGGATTCCGGATTCCAATCGTTAATGGGATCTGGATTCATAGAGCTGTATTCCGAATTCCAAAGCTCAGGATTCCGGCTTTCATAAAAAATTTTTCCCAGATTCCGGGGTCCAAAATCCATGAAACAGGATTCCCTTAAATGAGTAGATATCGGGATTTAGTATTCACCAAATCAGTGGATAGTAATTTTCGCGCATTCTGATTGGCTCCCGTAGCTCGAAATATCCGTGGGTATTCACTGTTTTGGGACGGGATTCAAAATGGCTTCTCGTTTCCCGACAGTTTCAAAAGATGAAATTTTAGCGGTAAATGAAGCAGCTGCACCAACAAATACCAAGAAAGAGACAAAATTTGGCTTGAAGGTGTTTACTGGTCAGAAGAAAAAAATTTTCTTACCGAATTTGCAACAAACTCATAAAAAACGATCCCCGATACACTGTCAATTAAAACGCTAAGTAAACCCCAAGTAAGTGACGTCTTTTATTTACAAAAAGTTTCTTTTTTGATTTTATCCAACTGATTTGGTAAATACTAAAACAACTATCCCCCTCAGGGTCGGTTCACAGGGCTCCCCTTCGGGGGAAAGTTGTATAATAGGGACCTTTAGCATCAGGTTTTTCGTGGGAAACGGCAAACCGCAAACCGCAAAATGTCACGTGACCAAAGCCTTGCGGTCACGTTTGCAGTTTGCAGTTCACGTTTGAACCGCAGGAAGGGCTTCCAGCGGTAAGTGATTTACGGCAAGGTTTTTTGCCACAAAAAATTGTACAGCCTCGCGTTTAAAGGTATGAACCAGCTTTTTGTATCCGTTTGCGATGTGTTTGTCGGATTTTTGATCTCGAATCAATGAATTATTGCTGAGTTTTGGGCGATTAAAGTGATGCACTTCGACTTGATGAAAACAACATGGCGGCCCTAAACAATGAACGCGTAGTTCAAATCAATTTTATATTCCTTTCTGCCGTACTAACAAAGGAAAGTATTCTGTTCCAATCCAGAGTTAATTTTTTTTTTCTATCTTGTTTCTGAATTCATAACTTAACTCAGTCTCTGTTTGGTTCCTATTTTTAACGTATCACTCCGCGAATATCATTTTATTTTGCTTATCTCTTTTAGACTGGGGAGCCCAGGCTTCATAAAGCCTTCTGGTTTCCTCTGGGCTCCCTTGCAACCTTACAATTCCTATATGTATTCTTGTATTGTACTGTATTTTGGCTAAATAAAAATGAACTGAACTGATCTGAACTGAACGCCTTGCTAAAGTTTGAAATCTCGGCAACGCGAAACTGCAAACGCGTAACTGCGGTTTGCCGTCTGCGGTTGCGGTTTACCTGATGCTAAAGGTCTCTAATATCGTTCCTTATACTGCAAAAATACAAAAAACCCTCCTATTGTGGCCCTTAACCAGGGTGCTCATGATCACTAAAAGGAAAGCGGACTCTTAGCACGAGATTGGGTCCGTTCCACTTACACAGTTAGATATGAATTTTATGGAACGTGCGTTATCAGTGGTGAAGTTATGCTAGTTAAGTTAGAGATTGACAGAAAGCCTCTAATGAGCAAGCAGCGATTTCGTTGAGGCCGGAGGCCTGCCAGACTGAGTAGCGTCAAGCCGTTATTGTATGTAAGGTCCCGGGTACTATCACTTTCAGAAGTAAAATAAATCAGATGATTTTGTATTTTTTTACGTAACTAGAGTTGATCCTTAGTTTTCTCACTTATATAACTCATCCGGTCCATCTTCCAGGGACCGCAGGAAACGGAGTTTCAGACAAGGATGCAATCTCAAAAAAATTGCCATCGAATGGGGGAGGAGCAAAGAAAGGTCCAGACTTCCCTAGAATTTCGACTCTTTCGCGCCTATCTATACGGTACCCTCGTCCGCTTGTTTCTAAACACTCTGAGCTCGATTTCGCCCCATATAAGGTAATCCAAGGCAGTCTTGGATTCCGGATTTCAGATTAACGGGATTCCGGACTAGCGGGATTCCGGAATCCTTGAGCTTAATTTTCGATTCCAAAGTCCAGGATTTTTGATTCCATAGGCAAAACTTTCCTGGATTCTGGAATTCGAATCAGGAGGCGATCGATTCTCCTGCGGAAATCAGCTGAATGAACTGTTATGCTCATGCCGATCTAACCTCTAACAATTGATTTCCAGTAACATTCTGCTGCTGTCTCTGTGACTGTCGCATTCCCAAGACAGGTTACGATAGTAAAACTGACCCAGAGGAAGACAGCGACTGCAGCGATGTTGAACAACTGGTTGCCACTCCCAAACAAGGACATGGAGAAAAAGTGTCGACGAACGGCTTTACACCTCAAAGGAGTCAATTGCGGACCACAGGACACGAAATGGGGAAAATGAATAAAGGTTTTGATAGTGAAGGTGAAATGCCTTCCAAGAGTGATAATTGGAGGGGTACACCTCGAGTTGCGTTTTCACGGCAGCCATAACCATGATGGAAAAGAAAATAAGAAAAACTGAAACGACGGTAACAACTTACGTCTCAACCTACACGGAAATTCGCCACTTTCACATTGCTCCGTAATAAACTTTTTGTGCCCCCTCCCCCCAGACCTTCCACAAAGCAACTTTGTTTCCAATTTCTCTCGGCTATTACAGGGGGGACATTACAGTAGTCCGCTCCACCCCCCCCCCCCCTAAGAAAAAATGAAGACAGTGCTTATGCAAAATTTGGTGTTGGGGACGGGGGGGGGAGGAGGTTGAGGGGCAAACATGGTATATACGTGGGCAATGCAATGGTCGCGAATAAACGTCCGACATTTTCTTGTTAAAAAAAAACCTTAGTTAATACGGCCAAATATTTTTGGCCCATTGGCGATCATAACAACAGAGTTCCACTTTATCGAATGTACTACATGTGCAGGCTGGAGTTATTTAGGTCATGTCCACACGCTGCCCATCGATGAAGTGTAGGCTTGTCACAGTGTTGACCTCGAACACAGCATAAACTGAAGACAAGTTAGAAAACATAGCACAGTAGGTATTTGTACTTCACGATTGTTAAATAGTTAAGGAAATTCGACAAGAAATGTGTTAGTCTCGTGGCCTAATGGATAAGGCGTCTGACTTCGGATCAGAAGATTCCAGGTTCAAGTCCTGGCGGGGTCGTGCACGCTCTTTTTTAATATTCATTTGGTTCTTCGTTTGACACGATGCATTTACTTTTGTGTTAAGGTAAAAGCATAATTTTGGCGTGAAACTCATCAATTTACTCGAAAGTCGTAATACTGTTCAAAATTTTTTTTCTTTTTTTCGAACTAGCTTTAGTCTATGTGCAACGTTCTGTTTGTAATCAATTTCACTCGTTTCCCATAATTGTGAGGAACAGCTCGAAAAAAAAATCAACCTACAAAGAGAAAATTACAAGCAATGTTTTCTAATAGATTTATTTGTACTGATCTAACGGTTTCACTTCAGAGCTAATGAAGACTTATCAACCAGCTGAAGAAGGAGTTAATTTCACATTTACGTCATCCTCGGAGACCCAGGGGCAGATAAAGGGGGCGAGGGAAAGTCTAAACGGGCGGAAAAATATATATGGAACGAAGAAAAGTAAAGAACGGCGAGAAGAGCCCCTGGGGACAATGTCTTACCAGACCAGTTCCAAACGGTCGCCGCCGTTCTGGCTTCTGATTGGTGCCAGAAAACTTGTGTTTTCTGGCACCAATCAGAAGCCAGAACGGCGGCGACCGTTTGGAACTGGTCTGGTAAGACATTGTCCCCAGGGGCTCTTCTCGACGTTCTTTACTTTTCTTCGCGCCACATTTTTCCGCCCGTTTAGACTTTCCCTCGTCCCCACTATCTGCCCCTGGGTCTCCGAGGATGCATTACAGTTACCGTAATAAGTTTTTAATAAATAAAATTTCCATTGATAGAAAATAAAAAAAAGCCTTTTTTAGTTTAAGACTACAATTGTAGATCCAACAAAATACATTCCTCAAGGAGCATTGTAATGTGTACTGATTTTAATCAACATTGAATCTAATTCTTCGATGACTTAAATTGACAAAAGAAAAATCGTTAGGGATTCATTTTTGTTTTTTCGCAACTTTTAAGAATAGAATCAGAAACGGTACTTTTCTCCAGAAGTATCTCATTTGACAAGAGTCCTAAAAATCCTGAAATACGATTGGCTAATCGTAAGTTTGATACAGGTTTAGCTTTTTGCGGTCGGTCCAATGTAATCGGTTGTCAAGGTTATGTTTTCTCGGCTTACGCGAGGTTTTAAAGTGTTTGTAATAAACGAGCAATAGCCACGGAACAGCTTACTTAGAACAGCTTGCTGATAAACGTCATGCATCAACAACGGGAGGCGGTTAACGGTAGAGAATTAAATTTTGTGTTTAAGGTGATTCCATAGTAAAAGAACCTAACATAGATTTTAGCTAAAACTTGGTACACTGATGTAACAAGTCAAGAAGATGATAAAAAAGTAATAAAAAGTGGGGGTCACCGTGCTCGTTTTGACGTCACAATGCTAACAAATACGGCTATTTAGGACCCTTTTACAAAAACCGCGGGCAGCGCAAACTTTGACAAAAAGGAGAGATTATTTCAATGATGCATGTGACATCACACAGAATTTGACTTTAATGTATTGTTTATCCACTTACGTACCAGAAAAATGCCTTTTAATGCCCTTGTTTTTACTTTACGCTCCAAAGTAGAATTAAATTGGACGCGCGCTTTTCGACCCGCGATGGCTCAATCCGTACAATTTAGTAAAATTGCCAAAAAACTGAACATAGATTTGTGCCAATTTTTTTCTCATCGAAAGGAAGCACAGTCCTTATTAAAATCATGAAATAAAAAATGGGGGTCACCGTACTCGTTATTGCGGTCAGGAGCCTAGCTCCTGTTGCGGTAGAGCTGCAGAAAGTGCGCACCAAACGCATTTTCTCCGATTTTTGAGAGAGGACTGGGGCGAGTTTCAAAATAGAATGTATGTGAAAGGGGGAAGAAAGTATTAAAAAATCCGTTTTTACAGAATTTACATCGAGATATCACATTTAGGACACAATGTGATAAAGAAAGTGTTTGAATGAAAATCAAAGTGAGTAAGCACAAGTTAAACATCCACTATCGAGGTTCTCCGAGAGAAGGTCGAATTCAGCAACACGTGTACTGCTTACGTTATGCACATTTCCAACACATTGAGTCTCACCTCGGCAAGAAACAACAGCAAGCAAAAATTCCAATAGCGTTTCTCTTCAGTCAACTTCATTTTAATAATATTACTTCACATGCTCTTTTTTACGGCGGCCATCTTGTTATGCGCAGTAAGAGATGCGCAGTGCAAAACTAGGGAATCACCTTAAATATATTAAATTACCTTGAACTGTATCAAAGGAGAATTAGAAGCGATCTCCACCCTTCAGATGAAATATTTGACGAAAAACACAAAAACAACGGCAGAAACCTCCCCTCTCCCCAAAAAAATTGATCAAAAAAAAGTCTAAAAAAGATGGCCTCAGAAGTTCAAACCGTCTCGTTCGGCGTTGAGCTCGCGCAGATAAACGTTACATTTTGTCTTTATGACGTCAATTTTTTTAGTCTTTCCACGTCAGGAAGCGAGATGAATTGTGTCGCATTTGGGAAGGAGAAAATTAACATGTTCTTGACAAAATGAAAGCCTTTTTAATCTACATTAATGTGTTCTCAACAGTGTTAGGAACTTCGGCTGCCTCAGCAAACATCGTTAAGCAAGGTAAGAGTTTATTTTTAAAAAAAGAATCTTTAAATTATTTTTTATCTTGCGTAAGCTGGGGTAGAAAAGGCGCACGGCGAAAGCAGAAGTCGTTATTTTTTCCTAGTGCCGCCTATAATTCGGATCAGTTCGCTCTCTCACTGTCAAATGCTGCGCCAATGTTGCATTCCCAAACATTACGAACTAGCTAAAATTGATCAGTATCAAAATGAAAGTCATCTCTTTGATTCAAAATATTCTCTTTATGTAACGACCCCTGCTTGCTGTGAAAGGTTTTATTTGTGAAAGGTTTCATTTGGTTTTATTTTACTTAATCTGTGGTTTCTTATTGTTCCAAAAAGATGAGGACTCTTACGCGCACACTTAAGGTAACATTCATGCATGCAAAGTCACATCATAAAAACTTTTATAAACTTTTTTTGTCAGATTCACTTTAATCAAGGTAGGGGTTAGGGTTAGGGATGCAAGGTTTTCAGTCTCAAGTTGTTTTAGTTATGTTTACCGGTTAAAATAGACTTGAATTATTACTAAAAAATAACGGAAAAAAATTTCGGTAAGGTGCGAGGCGCTTTAGAAAGCAAGTGAAGAAAAGATCTATTAAAAGTAAAGCATTAGCAAAAGTGTCATGTTTTTTATGGAGTTTAAAATTTTTTGGGCGTTGCCTTTCATCAGTGGACTTAGTAGTACGTTAGAACTGGTCCAAGGTGTTTATGACGCTATGAATTAAAAAATAATAAAAGCTTTGTAGTGCGCGCTGCTTTGCGCGCGGCCTACAGGAAACGGAAGTCGTAACTTCCCCTTATAAATTCCTACAGTGAATCCAGTTCCCCTCAGTGGTGAAAGCTGCATGTACAGGCATCACTCACTCTAACGTGAATGTACAACACAGAGGAACAGCTCCATCGTCGTTTCAATTTTGTAGAAGACTTTCGGTAACAACTGAGAATGAGATAATCGAGGTCGATTGTTTTTGAATATCATTAAAATTCGACCTTTAATTTATAAGAAATAAACCACTTTATACTGAAGGATAAGTAATACTTCGTGCTAATTTATCTCTGACCGTTTGCGTTTACTAGATTTTTGCGCAAGATTCCTCTCTGCATTAATGAACTGGACATGGCAGGACACGTTTGATGTGATGAGTGTTATTTGGTTGACTGATTATTGCTGCATGGCTTTATACCTCACCATTCAGTACGTTACAAATATCATCACCAAATGCAGGTGAAGGTGCACACGCTTTAAAAATATCCATTTACAGCAATTAAAGACTTAATAAACCCTGTTCAAAACTCTTGGGCGCTAACGTAATAGCTATCGTCGAAATAACGCATTTTGCCTACTTCTCCCCCGGTTCAGTGTCCACGTCATATATTCGAATCTTTTTCATGACAATCAACATTACTTAGGGGAAGAGGGGGGCGCCTCAGAAATAGGCTCTTACAACCAGTTCGTTTCCGGGCTTTTACACTGGGGGCAGTAGATTACGAGCTAGCCTTGTCCGTCTCTTCTTGCGACCATTCTTTAAAAACGACACATTTATATTACAGACACCTTTCTTCGTTCCACAAATTTGAAATTTCATTGAATCCTTAAAAGCTGACAACGAACAACTCTGCAGCTTGCGCCACCGACGGAAATAACCTTCTTGTTAAGTCAGTCTGCGAAACAGTACCGAAAAAGTGTTCTGGGCTTAAAAAAGGTTTACCAAGATGTGAGAACGCACTATAATTGCAAGTTAAAAAGGCTATCTCCAATATGCCAATCAGGTGAAGCGAAATTCGAAACACGTTTCCAGTAATTCATTGGGCGCCTTCCAATCGACCCAAAATTCCGGAAATTTCCGTTGGTACATCCAATGGAATGGACCATTTCGGTTTGGTCCGACCGGAATTTGAAGGTGCATGGTCCACTTTGACCGGTCGGAACGAAATGTTCCTTTCTATTTGACCAAATTGTTGTCCCCCGTACCGCTCTTTTGTATCCTGCTTACAAGAACAATAACCAAACGCGCGCTGGCTTGGGTCGCGTCTGTGCAACCGGAGTCACAGTACCGTTCTCTGCATTTCATTTCTAGAAAGGGTTCGTCATTTAGGCTTACACAACAACATAATTATGACCGCGATTGTCTTAGGAATTCACGGGAGGCGCACCTCATTCATACAGTCAGAACCATCAAGCCTCTGGAAACGAACAAACGTGACGAACAATAATCATTGGTAATCTTTATCTTTTTTTCGGTTTATTTTTCTTAGCAGCCACACCTTACCACGTCATACCATGTAACTTCCTTTTATCATTTTACAGTAGTATATATTCTATATATTCGTGGTTTTTCCTAATAAACCTGAAGACGGGTATTGGCCAGTCGAAATATTGTTTTACGTCAGCCTTTTTCACGTTATTTGATCAGTCTTTGTAGTAGTCTTTTTGACTTTTTAAAATTCTATTTTTAACATAGTTATGTTTAATTCATAGGAGGCGAGAATCAAGCATTTTCCTTTTGCAGGTGAAAACGTGGCTAATATTTCTCCGATAGCCCTCAGTTGATAAAATGAAAATTGCCATTATCGCTTATGTTTGTCTCTCTTTCAAAACTAAACAACTGATACCAAAATAAGGCATAGTACACGAAGATCATTTAGGTATGTGGTATGCAGACCATTCTCTGGTTCACTTAAACACATGGCGGTGATTTTCACGAGTGTGCATGCCCGTTCGGCTACTGACCGCATAAAGCATGTTCAACCGAAAAATGCTTACACCTAGGAAAACGACACACTTTTTATCGCGATTTAATGAAAAGAATATCAGTTTTGTTTACAAAGCTTTAGAATCTCATCTGGGAGGAAACAGGCCCGGAGGCTGCTTCTCGGGAAAGAAATTTTCCGCTAACTTTTTCTAGACCACCCTTGAGCAAGGGCTACATTGAAATCTTTTTTTTTCCCTCTGGTGGCCTGAATTCCGTAAGAATTTAGTTAGAATCAGCCTGGTTTTAATACAAGCTATACAAGCTTCATCTCAATTTTCAAAAAGGTAACCCATGGCTTCCTGTTCGATAGATTGGAGTGATCAGTAGCATGTAATCTGACTGAAATCATATGAAACAACTTCAGTTTACAGCAACACGAGGTCCAGTCCGCTGAACCAACGGTAAACTTTAATTGTTGAGTAATATGAATAAATAACGGGGATTTTCAAAAGTATTGCTTCTGAGATTTTACTTTGATTTTTAATCAGACAACGGAATTAACTCACAAAAGTTCACATCTTAAACCACGCATTAAGCATTGCTGCCATTTCTTGTAGTTCGCTAGGCATGTGGCGGGAAGAGCTATGCACCACCAAATTTATCAATATTTCGTCTCTTTGGCAAACGAATTTGAGAATTTTCTTACAATGCAGTTTGATTATAGCTACAAGCGAACATTGACAGCTGTTTGAATCTAAAATCAGCCTGTCATTATTGATTACCTGAAGGAATACATTTTGAAAACACGTGTTTGAAAACATTTGCAAAAATTTCGCGGACCTCCCGAATTTTCCAGCAAATCACGAGTGGATTTAAACAGGTATTAGAAATAAAAAGAAACGATGACACATGAAAAAAAAACGTTAACAAGGTGGAAGGAGTCTTTGAATGTTCAAACATAGGGCATATCACTATCGAAGGTGCATCACAGATTACCAATACGAAAAAAAAGGAAGACGTTTTCATTGCCATCCTTTTGGCGCGCGAAAAATGAGTTAATCCAACAATTTGATATTTCGTACATCATTAGTCTCGCTTGCGTAAGCAGCGAGACTCATAATCTGCAACGCCTTTTTCGCCCCCCGGGGGGGTACTCCCTTATATAGGCTATATACATAGGTATGTGCAGCGCCAAAGGGTATGTTTTTTTAGCCGTTTTGGTCTGAGGTAGGGTATCAATTTCGACCATTTTGGTCTGAAATAGGGTATGGTTTGTGCAATCTAGTCTTGAATTTGTATGTTTCTTTAGAAGAAGCTACTTCTTCATCATTTGGCGATAAGTCCATTTCTCTTTTATGTTTACACCAACTGGCGTACGTGCCGTAACAGCTTGTCACGCGCTCCGGTCACGCGCGCGGCTCCAGGGCTTCAGGTCTGAAATACGTTAGGGTCTCAAATTTTTGATCAGGTCTGAAATAGGGTAGGGAAAATCACAGATTTTGGTCTGAAATAGGGTAAGGGTTTCAGGAAGCGTGCCGCACACCCCCACCCAATTTTTTCTGGAAGTACCACCCGAGGTGTTTCGTCGTATTTTTGAAAATAGAAATGGGGGGTCATTGTGATAGGCGTTCCTTGCGTTATCCGTGGAAACACAAGGGGCCACGCAATCTGTGTGTAGCCGATTGTTATTAGTCGAGCTTGCTTTAGCAGAGCGAGACTCTAAAAATGCAGTTGTTTCTTTTTTTTTTTTTTCTTTTTTTGTCGGTGGGACCTAGTTTGTCGGCCACGCGTTCCTAGCGAAGACCGTGAAAACTGGGGATGAGAATCGTGGTGACTCATGCAAATGAGTCTCGTGATGAACATGCGGGAAGTTTTTCGCGATGACTGAAGTTTGGCAATCATGTAATTTTCCTCGAATAAAGGCCCTTGATTTTGTGTAATTATGCACGACATTCAGGCATGTCCCAAAGTAGGATGAGAAAATATTATAGTGGGAAATCCTATTTTGTGGGGTTTTAAGGCGTTACGTTTCTCAGAATATTGTCGCAGTTACTTTCGGAAATCTACGGTTAAATAGATTCACTTTGTTTTATGTATTTAATTGATAGATTTTCGCAGTTGTTAAGATGTGAAGTCGCGTTGCACTTTATAAAAACTTGAGATATCAAGTATCCATTGTCACTTAGTTTTTACGTGCGTACGTGCGTAAAATTTGCGTTCGCAAATAAAGTAGAGGCAATGTATGAAAGGTCGCGCGTACAATTATGTAAGCGTAAAAGTAGAAACTCGCTCAACTTGACGTTTAATCTCAACACTTTATATCTTACCTCTATTTTATATCCGCGCACTCTACTTTTCGTGTAATCATGCACGACATTCAGGCATGTCCCAAAGTAGGATGAGAAAATATTATACCGGTTTTTTGAGCGATTTTGAGACAAAAGGACGACAACATATCGCAGGTAAGGTAATTCAACGTTTATTTAACATTGATTTATATAAATACTTAGCGGTATATTGCTATAGGTGACACAAACAGTAAATCCAGTACATTTACAATAAAATAACAATCGGCGACACACCCAGATTGTGTGGTTGCCCTGTGGTTGAAACTGGGACTATTGAATTGTTGCGTGATCGAAGCCACGCATGTTTTGCGAAGAAAGCTTAGGAAAGATTAAATTTAAAGCTTTTCCGAAACTTGTCGGTCCACGAATTCTATCGCTTGAAATGGTCCATTACTTTGGAGCAAGTGAACACTACTGAGTGGTCGAAAAAACGAATCTTAATTAGCAAAATTGCGATGGTTAGGTTTTGTAAACTTTCATTGTATGTAAGTGGCCTTGTGATGAGCATGCGATTTATTTTCGGCGATGACTGAAGTGACGTGTCATGTAAATCACTTTTAATTTTTGATCTCTGCAATGATGTAATTTCTCTGAAATCGAGGCCCTTGAATCCTGCGACCGCAGACGTATTTCCGGTCGTCGCTAACACTAAATCAATTCAGAAGCAAGTAAAGAGTATCGACGTCAATAAAGAAGGAAGTAAAAAACCTTTCGCGAGTAAATTCTGTTTCGTGTCATCCTAGGAGACCCAGGGGCAGTTAGTCGGGACGATAGAATATTCGTGGTGAATCGAGTCCGTCGTGACGATTTTACAGTAAACTTTCACCACGAACATTCAATCGTCCCGTCTAACTGCCCCTGGGTCTCCGAGGATGGTTTCCTGTAGGATTAATCGCCTCCTCATTTCTCGATCTAATCTCCAGGGGCACCCAACGAGAACATAATTCAAAACCACTTAAACATAGCATTGTTCAACGTATTTTAGTATGTAAACGGTAGATATAGGCACATTTTTATCCCCCATAAATTTGTCATCTGTTCTGATTTCCTAGCTGAAAGTCTAGTGATCCGAAAATTATAGGGATCACCTTTTCGAAAATTTCAGCCTGAAAAAAGGCTCCCGAAAATTCTAGGCGATCTTTTTAGGGTAAAAATCTGTTAAAATGGGCAATTATACCATTTTTAGATGTTCGAAAATTCTAGGAGAGGTAGGCAAGCAAGAAATTTTACAAAAAATGTTTCGAAAATTCTAGATCTCAAATCGTCTTTCGAACAGATATTTTCCGAAAATTGACGTTGGGTGCCCCTGAATCTCCAAGCAAGCGAGACGGGGGCTTCTGAAAGCCCCTCTTGTCTTCACTTGCAATTTGAACGTCTAAATTTAAAGTCTTATAGCATAGAGGGACACGATTCACAGTGGTATGAAATAAAATAAATCATGCGTTTTGCTCTAAACTGTAAAAGGCAAGAAAAGAAAGTTTTGAAAATGTCTACAATCAAGGAGGTCTTATCTATCTTTGCTAGAGTACCACAAGACTATGCATGGTCTTAATGGCCTCAACCGTAATGATTATTTTGAGTTTAATTGTTCTTTCTCGCGTGAGGTGATTTTCACGCGCGCTCGCGTTTCGCTCGCTCTACTATACTTAATCCCTGAGGAACAATGGGGACTACTCGTAGTCTAAACAAAATCAAACCATTCATCGAGGGAGTAAACTGTTTTTTGCACTCATTCTTTGTTAGAATTATTCAACAGTGGAAGGCTCTTCCTTAAGATATAGTACACGAACAGGATTTCAGCATTTTTCGAAGTAACTTAGAAAGTGTTGTAAAATTTTGTAAATTTTTTTTATTCATTTCTTAATTATTCTTAAATTTTACATTGTAGCATATTTATTTTATATTTTATGCAGGGAGCGTCCGCGATCCCTGGGATAACCTCTGACGTTTCCTTTTATGTATTCTCGCATAATAAATATTTGATTGATTGATTGATTGATCTTTATCATCATTATCTTCTTCTTCTTCTTGTTTTATTATTAATATTATTGTTTTGTTTCTTAAAAAAAAGTCAACATGCAACAGTTTTCATTACAAGTTTTCTTGCTCGGCTTTATTTCCTGTCTTAATCTGCGTTTACTCAGTTCTCTTAGTTTTGAAAGGGTTTGCGAAGAATGTTAATCATGGCCTTCCGAATGCGTCTCATCTTCCAGCAGTAAATCAGTGGATTCAGACAAGAACTGAGGAGAATGAAGTTGACCGCAGTGTAGAGGTTTAATTTATATACCAAAAAAGGTCGCTCAATATCAATTGTTTTTCCGGCAATATTGACACAAATTATTGGAAGGTTACAAGCCACGAACGCGAGATACACATAAAATACGCCGAAAGCAGCTTTTCTCTCTCTTGCTGCATTTACCGCTTCATTTCTCTCTCGGCTTTCAACTGGCACGTCTTGAACTTGGGATGCGTGTTGTCGTAAGGTTAAAAAATAGTGAAATAGAACAGGGCGACGGTGATAAGATTGATGAACTTAATAGTAACAGACAAAATGAAAAATATGTTCTCTGGGAGCCACCCAAGAAATCGAATCAACGGAAGGACTGCACTCAACAGCCAAAATGAAACGACTCCAGTAACGGCGCGTTTGTGAGTCACAGTATGCTGGTACCGGAGCTGAAGGCGTATAACCAAAAATCTGTCAGCACTCAAAGCCACGATGCTAAAAAACGAAGCATACGTTAGGACGTTGGCCACGACTCTGTACGCTTTGAATACAGCTTCATAGTGATCAAGATCAATATACGACTGAGAAAGAATTTTTATGTTGCTAACAAGGAGATAAATGTTTAGTGGCTGCGCTACTAAACCAACACCAAGGTCGGAGACAGACATACTCAGAAGCAATGTTTTCAGAGTTTTTCTTGGCAAGGAAGGAATATTTCTCAGCGCGAGTATTACTAAAACGTTTAGCACTACGGCGGTAAAAGCTAAGATGGAATTCAGGATACAAGCGACGAGTGTGTTGTTGTAGAGGTCCGAGTAGAGCATTCTGTACCTTGGAACCGGACGCTCTTTTCTGTCTCCTCTGTCAGTAAACTTCCTTTTATGATTCAAAGCGATGAATACTTTTCAAATATATGATTTTTTTGTTTTCTTCAAGTAAGCTTTCTAATACTTCGTTGTTTCTCCTTTACACTTACAAATGTTTGTGCTCAAATGCACTCTTCAACGTTGAAAAGCTTTTATTTTTCCCACAATTGATTCCTTGTTACTATGCCTATAGAGATGTCCCAAACCACGTGATAGGGGTGAAAAAATTGACTGATAAGAATATAATGATTGTTTGATCTGACAAGGAAGGGAAGGTGCTTCCAAACTGTCTATAATGTTCCACAAATGACAAGCGAGAAAAAATAATAACCATCAATTTTCGGAGTGAGTCTTGTTTGTATTAATGCGTTGTTCATATCGTTTTTTTCTTCACTTATAAGAGACGGAGAAAATTGAACATCAACTTTTTCTCCAATGTCCAGCTACATGTACGCATTAATCTAACATTGTCTGCTTACGATTCTAAAAACTAATTTTACAAATCAGAATATAACTATATAACTTTTCTAGGTCAATAAGTTTTACAAGTGATAATGAAAGAAATTTATAGCCAACGACAATACTTTCAAATTTCAACTTTGCTTTTTATGAACGCCAAAATTCGTGAAGCTCAATTCAAATAATTTCAAAAGTTTGATTTTTCTTTCTGGTTTACTTTTTCTTATGGCATTACAGGTTTGTTGGTTGAACGCCCACTAAAAATATGATACCGATCAGTATTAAGGCAAATGGCGTCGCTCAATATACTACTGACACACCACCAGTCATTTAATAAGTTAGTGATATATTCCTTGCTAATAACCCTGATCATGAATAAGTTGGATAATCATGGCGATACGGACTGATAATACGAAGTCACCTATCAAAAAAGTTATAAAAGCGTCATCTTTTGTGGTAAGAATCGTACTCACCTGTTCCGGTTTGTTTAACGATTAACAGAACTTTATCCACCTTGCACGTTAGTGGTCTTGGATGTTGCCAAGCTTTTCTATATTATGCTATAAAATGCTCAGTTCCATTTTTTCTAAACGTTTTACAGAGTTTAAACTTACCAAAAACGAATAAGAGGTTAAGCAGGGCAAAAGACGTTTATTGGATGGTTCCAGCTGAACTTTGCTAATTTTAAATTAAATGCCCAACCAAGAGAGACCCAACAAAAACGTTATACGTAACACGAATTGAAAAGTAAATGACGCCACTCGCTAGAAGCAACATACTAAACGCATCATTAATAACACAATATATTAGTTACTAATATATATCTCCTGTTAATTAATGTTCATGAACGAATTAGATGACCTTATATGGAAATACAGAGTCACCTGTTGAAAGTTAATAAAGACAGAAATTTTTGTTCTAAATATCGCACTTCCCTGTTCCTGTTTGTTCAGCAATTATCAGAACCTTACACTTTGCATATTAATGGATGGTCTCGGAAGTTAAAGGGTAAGCTTGTCTACATTATGCTTTTGTTTAAGCACTAAAATGAATCAACTTTTATGTTCTATTGCTTCCACTAAAATGCTCGATCTCTCCCAAAAGGGGCATTAAATGTTCAAATAATTGTCATCACAGATAATTTTCAAATATAAAACGAATGAGTGGTGTAGCAGCATATATGTTGTTGTTTAATAGACCTTTCTACGGTTTTTAACTTTTGACATGGACAAGTTAGGGATAATCCGTCGACACCACTGAAAAGAGCGCCTTAAAATTAGTAAAGCTGCCAAGTTTGAAAGCGATTTGCTGAAACCAGTGAGTAACGAAGATATAACTCCTCCAAGACGTTTGTATGGTGAAGATGCCCCCCCCCCTCCCCCCCACCACTCCCCCACGATACAAACGTTTGTAAATCTTCGAAACTTTGTGGAGCTCTCTCTTTGCTCGCTTAAGACGTATCACTTTCAAACTTGGCAATTTTCCTAATATTAAGGCGCTCTTTCCAGTGGTGTCGACGGATTTTCTTAACTTGTCCATGTCAAAAGCTGAAAAAACCGTGGAAGGGTCTATTTTATTCTTGGTTAAAATTTTATTTCCCTTTGTTTTCAACTCTATCATCCGCTGATGATAAAGCGGCTGAAGCCTCGAAACGTCAAGATATTTTTTTCTTTATTTTAAAAGCGCATTTGATTGATTTCACCTTTTTGTGGCCCTAAATGCAAATTGTCGAGTTAAACGAGCCAATGGCTTCGCCTTCAAAAGATGCTCTGCCGTTGTGATGTTGAACCCAAAAATACGTTATACAACCTAAACATACAGTATTTCATAATCCTACAAAGTAAATGGAAAGAACACATTCTCGGCAGATGTTTTTCGACTGGCGCGAATTAAATGCCCAACCAAGAGAGACCCAACAAAAACATTATACGTATTACGAATTGAAAAGTAAATGACGCCAGTCGCTACAAGCAATATACTAAACGCATCATTAATTAATTAATTAAGTAGATGACCTTATATGGAAATACGGAGTCACCTGTTGAAAGTTAATGAAGGCAGAAATTTTTGTTCTAAATATCGCACTTCCCTGTTCCTGTTTGTTCAACATTTATCAGAACCTTACACTTTGCATGTTAATGGCTCGGAAGGTATAAAGGCTATAGGCTTGATTGCATTATGCTTTTGTTTAAGCACTAGTAAAGCTGCCAAGTTTGAAAGTGATTTGCTGAAACCTAACGAAAATATAGCTCCTCAAAGTCGTGAAATTTTACAGACGTTTGTATAGCAAACGTGCCCCCCCCCCCCCCCCCCACCTCTCCCACGTGTAAATCTTCGAAACTTTCGAACTTGGTAATTTTACTAATTTTAAGGCGCTCTTTCCAGTGGTGTCGACGGATTTTTCTCTAACCTGTCCATGTCAAAAGTTGAAAAAACCGTGGAAGGGTCTATTTTATTCTTGGTTAAAATTTTATTTCCCTTTGTTTTCAACTCATTATCATTTTGCCATACCCAAAAACAAAGGAAAAGAAAAATTAAACTATAAAGGACGAAATTTAACCACAACATAATAATTATACAAGTAAATGTTAATACATAGTCCTATACACGGCTGTATTGAGGTAACATTTGAATATATATTTTTTGAGGTTAGAGTAATTTTCTCTTTAAATTTTGTTAGTTTGTTTTCTCTAATTAAAAATTCAATAATCAGCTTAATGCTTTTGCCTCACTAAATTGCTCTTTTTTTAAAATGTACAATTTAAGCCTTTTGCTGGCAGCAATCGATCAGAACCGGGTCCATGGAACCCATTACGTTTTCCGCACATGCTTATCCTCCGCTCTCATTAACTTGCAGACTGTCCTTTATATGAAGGTCGTTGAATATATATTTTAAACTGAAAAATTAAAAACGCTATGCAAATGCTCGGACACATAAAATTATGAGTCCTTGTTTCTATGCGGTTGTTTCTTCGATAATTGAGCTCGCTGACTCGGTTCACAAACTTAAAGTTTCTTCAACTCAGAAAATGGAAAAAAATAATTATTCTGTATTTTCTGAGAAGAAAAAACCTCGCGTTTTTAATACATTATTTTTCCTATTCAAGCAAGGGGCATCATAGATCCTCAAGTTGTAACTGAAAGGTATTATAAGTCATGATTACTGCGCTTTTTATATTTCACAAACATGCGAACTCTAAAGTTCAAAAGACGCGTTCACAATTGCGTTTTTCGCTGCCGTCAATCATAATTACGAATACCAGCAACGAACCTTGAAACACAGAAACACACAAAACGGATCGAAATCCACCAATCACAAATCACAAACCATGACCTTTGGGACTCGTTAAAGTAAAGTTTTGTTTCCTAAGAGGACCGTTAAGATGATTGACGGCAGCGAAAAACGCAATCGTCGGTTGGCTTTTGAACTTCAGAATTCGCCTATTTGTGAAAAGCACAGTACTCAACTGCAAAAAGGAAAAGGGCACCTGGCAAGAATATAAATTAAGATAACTTTCTCTATCTAAGAGAGTTTTGCCTTTTTTCTCTTGGAAGTTATTTTTTAAAAGCAATAGAAAACGTTTTTCCTTTGTTTGCATATCCTGATATAAACACTCGAGGGGTTAGGAAAATTCTCGACAGTTATGCAAACCCTCGACTTCGTCTCGGGTTTGCATAACTGTCTCGAATTTATGGAATGCCGTTTGTATCAAAAATACTTCTCACCATATGTAAACCTTTACATTAAATATATACGCAATTCCACCAAAAGAATGAAATCAATATCATCGAGGATAGTGCAAGTGTTCAAACCTTTTGCAACAGATATATTGTTGAAGAAAGTCTTGTGAAAAAGGTACCTAGAACATTTAATTCATTTAGAGATGATGAGTGAAAAGAGAAAAAAGGAAAAGAAAAACAGGAATTTGAAAGAGAACACAATGTCTTATGAGGAATTGGACTGGATGGAAATGCTGAATAGTGGAACACTAGCAAAACAGCGTGCATGTGTTCTGGAAAAATACATCCATAAACATAATTTGCTTGCAGTGAAAGGTAAAAACAAGCCACAGAAAGTCAATGCTGTTATGAATCACTTACGGTCATTTGCCGAGAGCATACAAGCAAACAAACAAAGCTCCCTCAGTGTGAAAGAGATGGATGATCATGGTGACTGTGAAGTAGATGAAGGGGATGAGGCATTACACACTTCTCCTAGTGATGAAGACTTTGTATTGGGAGAAATAGGAGAGTCGAGTGAGCAGCTGTTAGAATCAGAGTCGGACTCTCAATGCTGTCATCTAAAATGTGTCTATACAGCATTGCAAAGAACAGATTAGCAATATATTTTGAGTTTTCATAATACTGACTCGCCCTAGTGTATTGCAAGAAAGAGATTTTATCATTCATACAAGAGGGAGAGGGTGGTGATATTTTAGGCGAAGCTGAAGGGGAGGGTTAGCAAATTTCACCCCCATTCCAGGGATGGATCACCTCATTTCCGAACCCAAATTTTAAATTCCCACCCCCCCCCCCTCCCCCTGCCAATTTCTGACAAGTCCCTGAAGTTATTCTAAAAATCTCACGATCTGTAGTCTCATGATCGTGTTTTGAGCTAATGATATGAATGAGCAACAACAGATGAAGAACTTAATTACTTGAAAATTTTTATTAAAAAACCCATACGTTAATCCTAGAAAGCAATCCGCGTAACACTAACTGGATCGTGGATCCGTTCCCGCAAGTTAAATCGGCTGAGCGCATGGCAAAAATCAATTTCAAATGCATTTCAAATGGTTTTCTTTTACCCCTATTACAGATCATGCACCTTACGTCATATACCAAAGATAGACGGTTTTTTGAGAAGGAACAAAATCATGGCGGTCGAAGGCGGAATTGCTTCCCACTATCTTACTGTAGAAACTGGCAAATTTATTGATTTTATGTCGCTTTTCAGACATATTGTGTGTTTTACTTTTTCCTTTTAACAATTTTCCTCCGCAGAGTTCACAGTACGCAACATATAACTGCGCATACAAAAGCTGAAAGACCCCCCCCCCCCCCCCCTCCGAAGAGTTAGTGTTTTGGTGCAAAACTAAGGAACGTTAAGGTCGCTTCAAGGTCCAGAGCTTTCAGCAACGGTTGTAACTTGTTTATTAATACTAGGGTCGTTTGAATTTTAAGCTTGAATTTAAGGTGTTGACTGATCGTAATAAACGAAGTGAAATGTTATCACTCTTATGAAGTATGAATCTGTTTATTCAGGTATGTAAGCTATAAAGCTCTCTTGAATAGAGTAATTTTTGTAGGCATCATAACTTCTACCGTAAGGTGACTGCTTTGCAAGTTGAAGAACATTGTTTCTCGGTCCCAGACCTAGTCTCTCTCCTCCACCTCCTCCATCCTCCTGGTTGCAGCCTTCCCTCCACTATCCTTCTTGTTCAGTCCATCGCAGCTGCTCGGGCCGGAGTCACGCAAGCTCTCCACCTAATGATTAACATGATGCATTTGGCAAAACCTGCCGACAAAATGAGCCATCAGCTAGAAGGGATAACAGTATTGTCTTACTCTTCTTTTGTGCCGCTCACTGGGCGCGGTTGAATCTCGTTCCTCGCGGTTACCTGTTAGTCTCGAAGAACTTTTTGACTCAACGTTCATTCTAGAATTTTATTTAGAAAACGGAAAATTTATCTACAATATGTTCCTTCTCTGAATTTTATTTCTAGTAGGGGTACGTCATTAGGCTGACATAACAACATAATTATGAACGAGATTGTCTTAGGAAAGCACGGGAGGCGTACCTCATTCATAAAGCCGAAACCATCGAGCCTCTGGAAACAAACAAACGTGACGAACAATAATCATTGGTAATCGTTATCATTTTTTCGGTTTATTTTTCTTAGCAGCCACACCTTACCACGTCATACCAATATGTAACTTCCTTTTACTATTTTACAGATTTGATCGGTCTTTGTAGCAGTCTTTTTGACTTTTTAAAATTCTATTTTTAACATAGTTATGTTTAATTCATAGGAGGCGGGAATCAAGCATTTTCCTTTTGCAGGTGAAAACGTGGCTAATATTCCTCCGATAGCCCTCAGTTGATAAAATGAAAATTGCCATTATCGCTTATGTTTGTCTTTCTTTCAAACTAGACAACTGATACCGAAATAAGGCATAGTACACGATGATCATTTAAGTATGTGGTATGCAGACCATTCTCTGGTTCACTTAAACACATGGCGGTGATATGCCTGTTCGGCTACTGACCGCATAAAGCGAGGTTCTACCGAAAAATGATTACACCTAGGAGAACGACACACTTTTTATCGCGATTTAATGAAAAGCTCGCTACTCATTTCAATATCAATTTTGTTTACAAAGCTTTAGAATCTCTCTGGGAGGAAACAGGCCCGGGGGCTGTTTCTCTTGAAAGACATTTTCCGCTAACTTTTTCTAGACCACCATTGGTGAGCAAGGGCTGCATTGAAATCTTTTTTTTTTCCCCTCTGGTGGCCTGAATTCCGTAAGAATTTAAGTTAGAATCAGCCTGGTTTTAATACAAGCTATACAAGTTTCATCTCGATTTTCAAAAAGGTAACCCATGCCTTCCTGTTCGGTAGATTGGAGTGATCAGTAGCGTGTAATCTTGACCTTGGATTGACATGAAACAACTTCAGTTTATTGCTAGACGAGGTCCAGTCCTCACCAACGGCAAACTTTAATTTTTAACTAATATGAACAAATAACAGGGATTTTCAAAAGTATTGCTTCCTTATACCCCTCCCCCCATCCCCATCGACCTTTGTTGCAACTCTTTCGCGGCATCTACGACAAACACAAATGAGATTTTACTTTGATTTTTAATCAGACAACGGAATTAACTCACAAAATTTCACATCTTAAACCACGCATTAAGCATTGCAGCATGTGGCGGGAAGAGCTATGCACCACCAATTTTATCAATTCTTCGTCTATTCAGTGTCTATTTGGCAAACGAATTTGAGAATTTTCAAAAAATGCAGTTTGATTATAGCTACAAGCGAACATTGACAGCTGTTTGAATCTAAAATCAGTCTCTCATTGATTTCCTGAAGGAATACATTTTGAAAACACGTGTTTGAAAACATTTGCAAAAATTTCGCGGACCTCCCGAATTTTCCAGCAAATCACGAGTGGATTTAAACAGGTATTAGAAATAAAAAGAAACGATGACACATAAAAAAACAACGTTAACAAGGTGGAAGGAGTCTTTGAATATTCAAACATAGGGTATATCACTATCGAAGGTGCATCACAGATTACCAATACGAAAAAAAGGGAAGACGTTTTCATTGCCATCCTCTTGGCGCGCGAAAAATGAGTTAATCGACAAATCTGATTCTGTTGACCGTCCTGAACACAAATTTGATTCTGATGATGTAGAGCAATGGTATAAATTTTCCAATAAGCGATCGAGGCTATAAAAATAACCAACACCATTCCGGAGGTATTGATTATAACATTAAAACCCAGTAATGTCTCTAGAATGGCCAGTAAGAATGATATCGTCCAGACAGCAGACACTGCGATACGAATACGCGCTGAAGTCACTAATTGAGTGTATTTTAAATGCAGGTACAGCGAAAGGTATTTGTCTATTGCAATGGCTCCAATTGTTAAAAGCAAAGCTCCACTGAAGAAAATGGAAGCGAATATCACCGCCTTGAAGAGAGGGCATGTTTTCGTCATATCTTGGTCGTGTAAACATTCATTACTGCTCACGAGTCCCAGCATTTGCAACATCAAGGCCGCGTTAAGGGGTAAAACAAACAAGCCCACGCCGAGATCAGAAGCGGCGAGGCTAAGAAGAAGCATTCTTGACATCTGTGATGTATGGTTCAGTGACTTCGAAATCCAAAACCCATAAAAGACGATCGAATTTCCAATAATCGCTGTAAGCGATAATGTTATACAGGCAACACCGTAAAATAAGCCGAAGCCCGGATGCTCATAGAGCATGATTAATGAAGACTTCGTAACATGCAGGCAGTGATTCATTTAGGATGTGCTGGCTACAAACATTAACTTTCAGGCTTCAATTTGAGTTGGTCTGAAGTCACCCTGTGAAATAAATGCAATTACTTATTAATTACTGATGAAATAATTTTGTTAAAGCTTTCTATGAACTTCCACTCAATTTTGATAATAAAGGATTTCATGCAACTGGCAAAATTAATTAAAGAGTAAGCGAAAAAAAGTCATAAAAATCAGTCGGTAAATATCGTAAAAATACAGTTTTAAATCACTCCAGAGTCCAATATACAATTATCACAACCTTCCTCAGAACATAAATCTGTTATATCAGATATGTCAACCCCTTATGAGTTTGTCGCGGTACAATTATTAAGACATAATGATATTACCATCTTGTATACTTATCTTATTTACTTAAGGCTTGATTTTATAAGCACAAACTCAGGTCCTCGATTCGTTAAATGGAAATGTATATTAATGGAAGCTGTAGTCATGCATCTATGATATCTCATTTGACCGAAACTAAAAATAATCATCTCGGGATATTTTACCTCGGCGGCTCGCTGCTCGATGCCGCAGATATTGGGACTCCTTATCTCCCGGCAGTATTGGCTTTCTTGTACCGATTTACATTGAGTTTAGCTACGTTGTAGGTTAGTTCTTCAATTTCCTGAGAAATTGTCTCTTAAAGTTTTTCTTGATTTTCGTTGACCTCAGTAAAGTTTCGTTGCGCTGAAAATCCTTTACCTTAAACAATTTTGAAGCCCACAGATTTCCGGTTTCTCATTGTTAGCATGCTTTCGTTTCTGCCATTCAGTTCACTGAAGAACTTTCTTATCCATCCTATTATTCGCGTCTAGTTCTTTTAGAAATTAATACTTCACCAGTCCTTGCAATTAAAGTGAGGCTTACTGTGAGAATTTTCAGCGATTAAAATTGCTTTAATAATTGTTTTTCTCCGTCCAATAACAATTACTGCCTAATTGTCCTTCTGCCTGTTTACGTCAACCGAGAAAATGTTTCCACAAGCCTCGATGGTGAACAAAATTCTTCGCGTTTGCATTCAGTTAGAGCATGTGAGGTTTTCAAAACAATTACCCACGTGATTAACTGTCATAGAAATTCATCTTTAGTGAACTTGGCAGATTTAGAGTTTCGAAATTGCGCTTGATCATCAACTTTGCCAGTCTGACGTTGACATGTATAAGGGCTATTGTCATTGATTTCCTACGAACACAAAATCGCAAATTAAGGTTATAAACACTGGAAAAGGGGAAATATTGTACTCTAACAACTTGTAAACAGGGGAAGTTCTTCCACTATTTCCTGTTGTACATATACACCTGGCAAATTTGAATAATTAAGCTTAAGGAACTGGAAATAAATTGGTCCTTTGGTGTTCGATATCCGGGAGGCGTACTCGATTGGAGTTTTTATTTTGTTCTTTCTTTTTTTCAGTTTGAGCTTATTGTTTTGCCTTGTGTTAGGGAAGTAGTGTAGGAGTGAGCGGGACAGTAATTGATGTTTAGACGACCTGTGCGGAAGTTATATTTAGATCTTGAGCCACTGTCAAACGGACAACAAAACCGTGAATAAAAAACAATCTTTCAAATAGGTGCGGGATCGCCCAAAACGTGCTTCTTGTTTTTGAAAAGGGAATTGCGCGTTTTTTACCACTTCGTTCAAACCTGTCGCGCACTGAACAAATCAGGTTTCTGCAAGTTGCCTCAATAATCATGACTTCCATATATTTATCAAAGAACACTATAATAAACGCCTAAATTGTTTCTTTACTGAAACTGGAGAAGATGAGTTGGCGATCTCGGTGCGGAGAATGTTTAAATTTGATGGTTTTATTTTACATGAATCTCTTGTGTAAAAATGCGTGATTTTCGCCAACCTTAGCCGGTAACCTATACGAGAGGAATGAATTTTGTCCTGCATTTAATGTCGCCGGTTGATAGACGAAGCCTATGAATTTATAACTGCTTAAAAGACACCTGCAAATATTTCTAACTTCAGTGCAAATGAACTTCTCTTTACCTACCTTTTCTTTGGTGTAATTTTTTATCTACTTGAGTTAAAGAGGAGTTGTGGATTCCAAAACATGTTAAGTCAAACCGCAGGGCGAAGAGCACTTTGACTAATTTGCAGGAATATACAGCTAGTCACTTAACAAACATCTCATCATATGTGCGTCATGAAAAAGTTCCTTATTAAATATAATTTCAAGCGACAGAGCTAATAACAGGAGCCCTTAAATAGTTTACTTCCAATAGAAGGGCAATTTTTGAAGACAAAATTCTTTCAAATCTGCTAAGCAAAATATTTTTCAAATAAATACACAACGCTTCTAATAACCAGTTGTAATACATTTTATGAGACTTTCCTAGAAAACGCCGACAGAGCAAGGGCAAGATTACGTCTCCGTCAAAACCGCAGGAGACGGGCCATCAGACATGTATATATATACACATACATTTCAGTTCAAATTTTGCAGGGCAACCTAAATTGAAATTGAAACTGAATTCATGTTAGGCAATTAGGCATAATGTTTCATCAAACATCACTCTACGGTGCTCCATTTCTCGCACATTGTTTCTTGAAAATTCGGCAAAGTTTGCTTACGATTAAATATTAACTAGTCTATACGCAGTTGTCTATAAAACTTAGTCCAAAAAAACAAATACGGTAGATAAAGGCACCGCACGTAGACCAATCCCTATTTTCATTGAATTGGTCATTACCATAACTTAACTCTAACACAGATAATAGAACAAAGGAGAACAGAATCATTCGTTCAAAAAAGGGTCTCAACAAAATTTAAATTACCGAATTTTAAAATTCATGAAGACTGCTAGTCAAGGAATTCTTAATTTCTGCTGGCAATCTTTAATTTTTTTGCAAATCTTTTCAACATATGCGAAGTTAGAGAGGGCGTCTGGACAAAATAGGCCAGAATTTATTTTAAATTTTTAAATCAGCCGTTTTTTCTTATTTTTAGACAGCAGTTGTATATGGATATTTATCACAAGCTACTCTATGCAAATCGTGATTTTTGCTTACGATAATATGCTGCTGGCGGTCCAAGTGAGTTTACCAAAATTTTTGGAACATTCGCCATCTTTTTTTTAATTTCAATTCGCACTCTTCAAGCGGTGCTAGACTTTCACGAAACGTGAGGGAATTTATTAATTGTAGGCATTAGACTTTATATTGCAAACTCACGTTATTGAAGAACATTATTTTATTTGTCTTTTCAAACTCATGTAGTGCATTCGTTTCCAGAGTGGCTTCTGAAACTTTCCAGAGAAATTCAGCAAAGCTTTCATGATTGTCTACCATTTTCTTTTTTGGATTAAATCCTTTTCGGCACCGTTATCAACAAAATAAAACTGAGGGGAACAAAACCCCTGATGTCGGATGTTGAAGTCAGTCACGTTATCAAGTAGCACAATAATGATTGATATCATTTATGCTAATTTCTTAGCTCCACTATCACAGACTATCATCCGTAGAGCTTGGGAAAAGCCTAGAACTAACTTAATACCATCGCTTAATAGCATATATTATGCTTAATAGCTTTCGAAATGGGACTGTTTTAGAGTCGATAATCTCTTTTAATATTATTACAAACCGGTTTTTTTTTTTTAGAGTTTCCTTGGCAAACAGTCTTTTTCTTCTTTAATATGTGCATAGACTGCTATAATTAGTTTCATCATGGTTAAACTAGGGTATTGGATTGGCTTAACAAACCACTCTGTTGATTTTCCAACTCCAGCTGTCGTTTTTTTTTCTTGCAAGAAAAAACGTTGTGTAGAAGACAAGCGATCTCAAGATCAAACATTGTTTATTTTTTTTCAATAGAGATCGTTTGTATCTGTCCTACTGTCCTGAGGTGACTCTGATAGTGCAAGAGAAGCCTTCATGTTTTTCCTTAAAACGCTCGTTTGAAGATGCTGATTGATTTTGATGATCTCCACGCCAATAAAAAGTGGTTGATTGTTTTTGGCTACCTCCACCATGAATCGAATCTATAGATCCGGATGGGAATTGTTTAGTGTTGCTAGCTAGGAAGACAGTGGCATCAAAATGGTCACTTACTAAGTTAAGACCAGCTTGTCATCCACGTACCTCTTACAGAAACTAGTAAGCTTGTTCTCATGCGCAAGTTTCTTTGCAGTGGAACACATAAGCGCGTTTATAGGCCCAATGGCCATCCCATTGCGACGCCATCGATCTGCTCGTTAAGATTTCCTTTTAACTGAAATAGCTAGTCTTTTGTTGCAACATTTAGAGGCTGGATTAAGTCATCTTTGCTGATATTCAAGTCATAAGTGTAGTTAAACCACTCGCCGTTGAAAGCTTTAATTATCCGCTAGGATATAAATGCTTTCATCTAACGGTACATTTGTGAAGAGCGCTGTTACATCATACGACACAAGAAAAGCGGCTTGAAATTAAAGTCAGTCTACTGATGACCCGATTGAAACAGTAAGAGTTTCAAAATATTCCCGCAAATTTTGCGAACCTCAGAAATTTTCCAACAGTACACGACTGGATTTAAGCAAGCATTAAAAAAAATAAGAAAAATGGACAGGTGGGTAAATAAAATTAACAAAGATGAAGGGGTGTCTGCAGTCAGAAACATGGGAATAGTAACAATCGAAGGAGCGTTGCAGATCACCAACACAACAAAAATAGAAAAGGTTTTCATTGCCATCTTCTTGGCGCGCGCGAACTGGGTTAATTGACAAATTTGATTTTGATGAGCGTCTTGAACACAAATTTGATTCTGATGACGAAGGGCGATAGTATAAATCTTCCAGTAGGCGAAGGAGGCTACTGAAATAACTAACACCACTCCAGAGGTGTTAATTATAACATTTAAGGCCAGTAATGTCTCTAACATTGCGGCCAGGAAAGAAGTTATCCAGATAGTAGCCAGGACAGTGCGAATTCGCGTCAAAGTTACTAATTGACGATATCGAAGATGTAATAGCAGACTAAGGTATCGATCTATTGAAATGGTTCCAACAGTCATCAGCGAGGCTCCACAGAAAAAGGTAGAAAAGAATATCGTCGCCTTGAGGAGAGGACATGTTGCCATCACGTTTTGATCTTTGACAATTTTATTACTACGCACGAGTCCATACATCTGCGACATCAAAACGGCGTTCAGTGGTAAAACCATCAAGCCTATACCAAGATCAGACGCTGCGAGACTAAGAAGGAGCATTTTTGATGCCTGATTCAGGGAGCCCGAAATCCAAAACGCATAAAACACAATGGAATTTCCAATTATCGCTGTTAAAGAGAATATACCACACGCAAGACAGTAAAATAAACTGAACGTTGGATAATCATAAAGAATGATTAATGAAGACCTGGTGTAATGCGCACAGAAATTCATATTATAATGGTTGGCAGTAAACATACGAACCTTGGACTTCAAACTCAATAGAACTTGATGCCACCCTGCGAAAAAGTGTAGTGCTTGTTAATTCCTTGTTAAAAATTAGTCTTGTTAACGACTTGTAATATTAATATTAAAACATAATTAAAACTTATATTTATTTAGCTTGACGTTTGTAGATAAAACAGATCCAACGAATGTCTTTAGTAAGCAATTTTCGGCGTGGAATGATTGTTACGAAAGGTAAAATCACTAATTAAAAATAAAATACAACTCATTTACACTTCCAAAGAAAACACGAATATAGTGTACTTTTACTAAATGTCTACAATTTTTCTTCAGAGAGCGATTTTCTTCGGGCAGAAGCAAGTTTTTCTCGGAGAGCACGTTCGTGTAGAAACGTGACCAGATATTTTCTTGCTTTTATTTTAAAAAAAAATCAGTAAACGTTCCGAGTTTATTTTTAAATAAGAACTCTTCGCTAAATAATTGACGTTATTTTAGAAGCCCTAAAACAGTTAAGAGTGTATTCCTTTACCTTATTAAACCTAGCCGAAACAACCAGCTCAGGGTTCCACAGTATATGAGCCCAGCTGACTTGCCGCGAAAGAAGGCAAATTTTAGTCACTCTCCCTGATTCTGGCTCGTAGGTGTTGTTCTGATGTACAGGTGATCAATTGCAACTAGCCTCTTTAAAGGTGTTTACATCCCTGTCTGAGTAAACACGTCATCTAATTTTAAACAAAAATTAAGATAAGCAGTCTGATAAGAACTAAGTTAAGTTGCTTTTATATATGCCAAATCTCGGCTATAAAAAAAGAACATTTTATTTATTGGTCTGTTCGAAAACGAGCCTTATTGTTTAAAACAGATCTAGCGATTCACAAACGACACAAAATCGTTTAAGATAAGTTGTAAGAGTAATTAAAAATAAAGCTATTAAAAGAAATGATTGTCAGATATGATTTCGGTGGTGCAATTTGCTTCATTTATGTTCTATATCCTGCCACACCAGCGAACACTGTCAGGTAACTAATGAACCTTTCTTCGTTTCGACGAATACGCGGAAGCGCTGCCTTTTTTTGGACAATTTTATCGCAAAAGGTATAAAAGAGTTCCGCGAACGTATTACTTGCTTGTAATGCTAATATAGGAAAAATACAAAAACGTCATGTTTTTTAATTATATTTTTCAGTTTTCTCACTGAAACAAAGGTTTTGTGATATTCATTGAATGTACTGCTAGCTGCGAGTCGCCAAGGTTTCAAATACTGTACATGGTTTATTTCGTCCAAAATGTACAGAAATAAAGAAGATATAAAAATTCGAAATCCGTTGATGTCTCTCAAGTTTCGCAACTAGTAGTAATGATCTTACTAATCAACGATTGTTACGTCATGTCATTAGTCGTGATTATATCACGCATGAATTTCGTGTTATACCGAAACAATTTCAGGCTTATTTGTCCCAAAGGGGTGTTGTAGTGATTAACAGAATCCTTGACGAATGAGGACACCCAGTATTGGAAGGAGAGGAAAATTGTCCGTCAAGACAAGAAAGCGTGCCAGTCTTGCTTTGACTGAATGTTTAAAAGGGGAAAGCAGATCTGAAATTCTTGTCATAAGTTTATCAAAATTAATATCACGTACCTTCACGAGCGAAAGGCTTTTTGTAACGCTCAAAAATACATCGCAAATTCTCACCATTAATATCCAAAAGACAGTCATAAAATGGTCTCAACTATTCGCCAAAACTAGAATGAATATCGTGGGAGTTTTCATATTTGCAAATTCATCCGTGGGTTTAGCAAAATTACGTACCCCCAAAACATCCTCTACCTCAACCATACTGACCTATCGATGGGTATTAAAATTAACCGTAAAATTCCGAAAATAAGCCCCTCCGAATATAAACCCCGCGGGGCTTGTACTTGGAAAATTGCCCTCAAATACAAAGTAAAACAAAGCAAAAATGGTAAATTTACTTCTAACTATGAGTCTAGCCCAATCGATTTTGAAACGCAAATTTCCCTCCGTAGACAAGCCCCTCCAAAAATAAACCCCACAAAAATTGGCCTTTGAAAAATATAAGTCCCGGGGCTTATTTTCGGAATTTAACGGTATTTAGCAACAGACGATCAACAGCCGTCTTGTTTTTGAGTCATGAATATTTCTTGGCAATAGTTAGCCTACGTAGCTGGGGGGATTGCTATGTGCGGGGTATTTTCTTTATTAGTGGGGGACATTTTTGGCGGCGGGGCGGCGGAGCCAAGAAGGATTTCCGCGAACGGTGAAGCCGCAACGGAATAATCAATTTGAATGGCTCCCAAACTTGTCGCGAGTCCGCTACCAAAGAGTAACCGAGCACTGGCCCACGCTAATTTCGCCATCTTTAGTAAAATAATACTGCCTATTCTATCATTTTCTTGAAGATAATTCAATTGCTCGAGCATATAATCATTTTGTTTTGAGAAACGTCGATTAAGATCACTTCAGTATTACTTAAAAAATTATAATTTTGCCTGCCAACGTGAGAATATAAAATTACGCAACTTAAAAATAATAGTAATTTTAATGAGTCATGGGCACCTGTTGAAAGAAAGAAAAGAAATAAATAAATAAATAACACTGAAAATCAACAAAGCGGGTTTCAATGACCAATAGGAAAGTAATATACAGGCTAATCATTTTCATTCTCGATATTTTTGACCAACTAGTTGGATTTTACTAAAACAATTATTCCTCGAGCCCGAATGGGCTCTGAGTCAATAGCCCAGCTAGTTAAAGCTAAACTTTTAAATCCTTTTTTGCTGCCAAAAAGCCCGCGCTTTTCACTACTAGTGGGCTATAACACTGACATATAGCCTAGTGGTAGCTCAACCAATCAGAACGCAGCATTGATAATAGACCACTAGTTGGATTTTAGTAAAAGGTAGTAGACTGAAATCATTGCTGCCATTGATGCTAAAAAATAGTAATTTGTTGAAGACGATGGAAGGCTCCCTGAGTCAGGTGCTGTTCAGGAAAAAGTGAAACAACTACAGTTCCCAGTTCAATGTGTAAATAAATTATCATCTGACGATCATTCGTCGATGAGTTGTTGGCATAATTTGTTAAAATTGCACCGACGTACTTTGTCTCTTGCATGAACAAGCCAGTTCTGCAAGACTAGGCAGTGAAGAAAGAAAAAGGAACACGATGTGTGTTTGTTTACAGTTTTTCGGTTGAATCGATCGAGGCATCTCTGAAAAAAGCTGTAAGCTGTTGCTTGTCAGCATTCTCCTCCAAAGACATCCGTTGGGGTCCCAATGCGGATACAAAGCATTCTTAACAAAACAGCGAACTATTTGTACTTTATTAATATGTTTTGAGAGAAAAGAGTCTCTTGAGTATGTAAGTTCGTACAGATCATTTTGAAAAAATGAATAATCGGCGTCACCTTTTCACAGCACGTCCAGGCGCCGTTCGCAAAACGGGCAGGGTTAAAACACAAAAACGGACAGCAACATCATTCATAGTTTCTCATCGATTGAGGCGGACTCGTTTAACAACATATTCAAAGTCGTTTCGTTATTTGCACCGTAGATGCCAATTTAATGCAACCTTAAAAACCAGGGCCCAGTTGTTCGAACGCGGGTTAGCGCTAACCCGAGGTTAGATTTCAACCCGGGTTTCTTTTTCTTTTTATCAAAAGCACTCTCTCGGATAATTTCCTCTATTCTTTTTAGAGTATCCAATCATCAAATTGTAGGCAAAGAGAATTCAACTGAATTGGCTTTTTAAGCTCTCATATCTGAGTTCAAAATTTGCACTAACCCTGAGTTATCTTAACCCAGCTTCGAACAACCCGGCCCAGTAGGCTAAAGAAAGATGGCTACTATCACTCTTACTGCTTATCATTGAACGCACAGCGGAAACGGTTTCTGTCAATTATTAATCTTCTAACTTGTGTTAGGGACACTGTGTCGAAAACATCCCTTATTTCCCTTTCCCATTGCGTTCTCGGTCTTCCTCTTTCTCTTTTCCCACCTATCTTTCCCTCCAAATTGAGCCGATTAAGCCCTCACTTCTTTTCAAATGGCCAAAATATATTCAGCATTTGTTTCTCACTTATAAAAATCTCTAACCACTTTGAGTTCCTACCTAATTGACTTATTTCTGCTGTGTTTCGTCCATGACATTTTTAAATTTTCCTATATGTAACTATGGGGAAAATGCATGTTCTAAGAATTCGTAGTTTTGTTTGGCGATCTTGACCATTCGACAAGAATTTTAACTTCGACAGCTTGTTGGTTTCTTGATTCGTTGCCATAGCGAGCCTCCTCATATGCCTTCTATTTACTCCCACCCATCTCATCTCCAGATATAATAGATCCCAGATAAATATATTTGGAAACCCATTCCAAGATTTGACCATTGGCCTTTATTTCTATTTGGCGATCTATCCTTTGTTTTTTCGGTCTTCATAAGCTTGGTCTTTTTTGGGTTTTTTTTTTTTTTGTTTGGTCTTTTTTTTTTTTTGCATTTAAGTTCATGCATTTCTCACCACTATGTTTGTCTACTGCCTCAACAAGATAAGATAATCCCATTGCACCATGGGATAGCAAGATAGTATCGTCCGCATAATTTTAAGTCCATGGACATTCAGCTCGTTAAAGTCTACTGATCCTCCTTTTTCTCCAACATCTCTCGTGATATCTTCTATGTTAAACAGATAGGAGAGAAAGAAAGGCGGCATTGTCGCCTATAATAGTCCCGCCATATGCATGGCCGTAAATAAAACAGCTAAATTGTACAGTTTTGGGTAAAAGCATTAAACTCGGTACAATTATAGTATAAGTTGTACCAATTTTTTTATTAGCTGTGGAACCCACTCAAATATGCGCAGGGCAGGCACACGGTGCCTTTTTGAGGAATGGTCATGGCCGTTTTGATTTGGTCAGGAAAACACACAAAGAAGGCGGGAAAGCGGTGTGAAAAACTACCGTATTCCCATCTTCTTGAAAGGCGCACAAGATGATGAACCCTTTAAAATACTTGTTACCTACTCTTTCGAGAGAGCTGACAAAATACATGCACCCTTTAATAATGATAACTCCAAGCCACTTCACTAATATTTTTTAGATACCTCCTGATGGAAGTCAAAAGTTTACATGTAAGAGCGTACGGAAGTAGGGAAGAAAAAGAGGCCCGGACAGAAATAGCTGGTTTTTGCTCGCTCGATTGTATGAGGTTTAGCCATTTTTCATCCTCAGAAAGATCAGAATTGCTCTTTTTAGGAATTTAGCAGCGCCAACCTTTTACAAAAATAAAACATGAGACAGTTACAGAGACGGAGTAAATCAGCGGGGGGGGGGAAGAGACAAGGTCTGGGACCGAGAAACGATGTTCTCACAATTTGTAAAGCGGTCACCCAGCGTGGTGGTCAACGGATAATTACAGTATTTTTCCCACAGTAAATATTTTTAGACTTTTTAGAAGCAAGAAGCGAGCTGACAGAGGAAATCAGAAATGCTTAAAAAATTGAAAAAAATCATATCATGCATCTTTGTTTTTCTTGCATATCGTATTTGTCTTTCGGTACTGAAATGCGGGGGAAACGAAAACGCAACCGTGCTAGATCTTAACCAACAACAACGCGCTCGATGGATTTATTTATTGGTTACATCGTTTTTGCCGGGCAAGGATAACTTGATGCTGATATAAAAAATTACTGAAGCAAGTGTCAAATTTATCGGAAGCAAGTATATTCAAGAAAGCTTTATAAAAATGAGCATACTGCTCTACATATCATAAATAAATAAAAATTAACACTACATTTCACTTCGTTTATTTCGATCAGTCAACACCTTGAATCCAAAGTTAAAATTCAAAACGATCCTAAAACAAATCACAACTACTACTAACAGCTCTGTACCTTGAAGCGACTTTAACTTTCCTAAAGGTCGGTACACACTAGGCGACAAGTTGCTGCAACAAGTCGCGGCGACAGATCACTCCGTGTGCACAGGTCGGGCGACTAGTTGCAACAATAAGGTGAGGCGACACGTCGCAGCGCCAAATCGCTTCGTGTGTACTGGAGAATTTTTGTGAAAATCTTTGTCTCCGCAACAGAATTTTGTCGCTGCAACAAGTCGCAAAAAATCAAATCAGACTGAATCTGTGCGACTTGTTGCGGCGACAAATTCTGTTGCAGCGACAAAGATTTTCACAAAAATTCTCCAGTACACACGAAGCGATTTGTCGCTGCAACGTGTCGCCGCGACAAGTTGCTGCAACTTGTCGCCTAGTGTGTACCGACCTTTAAGGGTCGGTACACACAGAAAATGAAAACCAAACACTATGCCTGAAAAGCGACATAAAATCAATAAATTTGCGAATTACCAAAATATAATAGTGAGAAACAGTCCCGCCTTCGACTGCCATGTTTTTGTTTTTTCTCAAGACCGTTGACATCTATGGTTTTTGACGTAATGCGCATGATCAGTACACAAATCCGCTGGCAAGACCCTTGCTAATCGCTTTGCAAGTTGTGAGAACATCGTTTGGATTTCATTTAAGAGAATGTATGGGAAGTAGCTTCCCTTGATTCTTTTATGCAACAGGGACTGGGTTATCAGCCACTTCATATTTTCAATAATGTATTGGTCCTTCTTTCAATCTAGATATATTTTCATCTTTAATATCAAAGATTAAAGTACTGAGGAAAAAAGAAAGAAATGAAGGAAAAAGCCTTTAACAAAAACATTTGTGTCAGAAATCCACCGACACATTAGTGCGTTTTGTGCCAAAACGATTGTAGAGGTCTCCGGAACATAGTCGTGTAGGCCTTTTGAAACACGACAAGTGACTAAAGGCTGACAAAAAGGAAAGTTTCAATTAGAAAGTTATTCCGTGAAAAGCAACCTAAATGGCAGAAATTTAGTGTAGAAATCAGTTTGAGCACTGAAAAGCGAGCACTAAAAGTAAAAGCGAGTGACAGTGATGAAAAGATGATGATGGTAGAAAGAAGTTACCCCAACGGAGCACTGTAGATATAAAGGTCTTTTAAGCTTTACAAGAGAGCTGTAAGAGTCCGGCAAAAATCAAATGATGATGATGATGATGAAACCGTCAAACACGTAAGATAAGATCGTAAGATCGCATCTGTAGATGATTGTGTCGAGTTTCAAGATGACCTCTTGTCTGCCGCCTCTTGGTGTGACGTGTGGAAGGTCACGCTGAAGTCGGAAAAGTGTAAGGCTCTACATGTTACCAAGTCCAATTGTCCTTTAGTTCATCAGTATGTGATAAATGAAAATAATCTGTCGGCTGTTGATAAACATATATAAGCACTTGGGCATTTGGATTGAATCTTCTTTAAGGTGGGACGCTCATATCAATTACATTGTTGGTAAGGCAAATCGAGTATTGGGTCTAATAAAGAGAACGTTTGGGTCTAAAGATCCTGTGTCAATCAAAACAGCTTTTATCGCTTTAGTTCGTCCTATTCTGTCCAGAATATGCCTGCCCAGTGTGGAATCCATATTTGGTTAAACACATACACATTATTGAATCCATTCAGCGTCGTGCTACTCGATTGATATGTGGATCTCATAATTCTTACACTGAAAGGCTCACTGTACTAAACTGGTCAACAATGGAGCTAAGAAGAAAATACCTTTGCCTGGTTCAACTTTACAAGATAATTCATGGCTATTCTGATATTGATTATACCACATATGTGGATCTGACTAGCCCGACAAGAACTAGAAGAAACCATGACTTTAAAATCAGGCCTAGAGCAGCAAGGACAAACTATTTTAAATTTTCATTTTTCAATCGTTACGTTAATGAATGGAACTCTTTTCCAAACTTCGTTATGTCTGCTTCCAGCTTGAACTCTTTTAAAACTTTATCACTTAATTATCTTTGTAAATAGTCAAATGTTTATTATTTCCTACTGAATGTGGATTTTCCTTTTTATTTAATATCTAAGTAGTTTATTTAGTTGTTGTTTTTTTTTTCTCTTGGTATCACGTGATGTATAGTTATGTATTAGTTTTCTATTCTTAATTGTTTTATCTTTTCGTTTTGGAGGCAGTTTTTATATGGAAATTCAGTTTCCCCCTATTGCTTTCCTTTACCTATTGTACTTTTATATATGTACTTATAACATAACAAAAGTAAACCGCGCGCTCTGATTGGTCAGTTAGCCACTACCATTTGCCCGTGGGTGCACGCCAAGAAACTAAGCTAGCGCGGTAAAATTTAGGCAAATTCAACAAATCTCCTCTCCTGACGGTAAAATACACTGATGAAATGCACAGATGAAAAGTGGAAGTTGAAGAAAATACTAAGCTGTCGTTTTGAAGGAAAAAAGACAAAAGATCAAGCGACAAATTTGCCCTGGATGAATTAATCACTGTTTTCCTCGCAGCTAGAATCGGCTGAAGGAAAATCGAGCGAGCGAAGATTTAAGGTACATTTTGTTTGTTTTTTATAGAAGAGAAAGTCTGTTTGAAATGTAAATTTATCAATTAGTATTGTTATTATTAGTATTGACTTTTTGGTCAAGCTGATGCTAAATTCAAGCAAATATTTTAGGAAACACGCTCAAATTCGAGACAGCTTTGTTGTGAAGTTTTCATCGCATCGATTAAAAATTTTAGTTGAGTTTAAACGGGCACATTACGCTTGAATAAGCGAATTTCATTTGAGTACAGAAACCTTAGGGTTTTCAAATAAATTTTTCAAAAAATGACTTCTGTGTGTATTATTTTGTTCCTCAGTGTTCATTCATAACAGTCGTTCAGAGAACGGTCGAAAAACAACAGCTTCAGCGCCGGCTGTGTGTCGGCGAATTTCAGTTTTAACTTTGACTTTCATAGCTGGATTTCCCCAGACAGATTTCGATACAAAGCTAGTTAATTTCTTTTTAAAATTAGTGTTACCTGTTATTCTAAAGGAATTACAGTCAAATTTTTTCATTTCTACTTTGCGTTTATTTCAAAAATTGTCACATAAATAAGCTTGATAATTATTTCATTTATTTAGTTTTAGCTTATTTTTTAGAGTCCTTTTAGTTGGTGTTTATAGTTGCAGCTATAGTTTTCCCTCAAAGTTTTTACCCTAATATTAAGAGCAAGTAGACAGATGCCATTCAGAATAACAACGAAAAACGTTTTGCAATTTACCTGAGGACGGAGAACGGTTGATTCAGCGAAAGAAAAACTCAAAGGCAAGTTTTTGAAAAACATAGAACATGATTTGTTTACGCGCGGGCAGATGTCACCATACATGAACTCGGACCGATGACTCAACCGAAGGCAAATGGAAAATACCGTTTTTCTCTTTTGATTATGTTATAAAAGAAATGGTAAACGTTGCAGCTGTGCAACCATGGAGTTATGGATGCACTTGGGAGGTTTGCTAAGCACTCAAGAAGCTAGAGTGGCACTCGGCTATCGCCTCGTGCGACTCTTACGCTTCTTTCGTGCTTAGAACCTCCCGCGTGCATCCATAACTCCATGGTTGCACGCTGCACGTTTACCATTTCTTAAATATAATTTTTTATTATATACATACTGAGAAATACTCACCAAAAAGCTATGTCGTAAATTTTCGTACGCAAATTAGTTCTAGCCAATCAGAGGAGCGAACGATGGTTTTCACATGTGAAAAAAATGATACGTCCAATCAGAATCGCGAACGATGTTTTTTCACGTGTGAGAAAAATGATACGTCCAATCAGAGGCCACAGAGGTGTGTGAGTTTCGCGCCAAAATTCCCGCCTTTTATTGCAGCTTGCAGCCCCGCTTCGCACACATTCAACGAGAACAGTTTTACTCAAAGAGTTTTTCTCGCTAAAAAAGAGAAAAACATTTCGGAAATGGAGTGGAATAGTTTCGTTTGTTTCACTGTCGATAAAGAAAACGGTAGAGAGCCGGCGAAACAACAGCGGAAAGGGAAAAACAGAACGAGACGTAAGCTTTTGTTGTGCTTTTTGTCGGAGCTACTTTGCCTTTCATTTAAGCTTAAGCTTATATTGAAACCGGACATTTTACTTAAATTCACTCATTTTCAATTGTGCATTGACAACAAACAGTTAAGATTACTTATAGTTCTTGGATTACCTCATATCCTTACCGTCATTTATGTTTTTAACAAACGTTTTTACTAAAAAGCTGATAATTAGTTTTCGTTGTCATTTTGCGGCAAGTGTGTAGCGGCAAATAAGATTTAAAATAAAAAGGCCGCCAAAATGATGAATGTCTCGGTATTTATATAATAAACACAATACCACATGGAAAGTGCTTTGTACGGTATTTACGCACTCGTTGTTTTTGTATCAGAAATCTTACTCGTTCGCTGCGCTCACTCGTTCGATTTCTGATACGTCAACAACTCGTGCGTAAATACTGTACGCCAGCACTTTCCATGAAGTATTCTCTATATTTTGTACACTGGTAAAAAGAATTATTAAACTTTAACTTAAACTTAAACTTAAGCTTAAACTTAAGGTACTGCGCTTCCACCCCCCCCCCCCCCCCACCTGTCCCTAAGCTGTGTTCAACCCTCCTCTCCGCGCCATTTAGAAAGTTAAAGTAGTTAGACTTAGTTAAACTGACTTCCTCAGGACATCATGCCATATTGATATTGCAGGAGTCCTACTCATCTTATCAGCCTCCCTTTCGATAACAGCGGGTTATTTGGAAACTGCAATCACACCAACCCCCCCCCCCCTCCCATAGTACAAAATTTTCTCCCCTGACTGGCATCCGTAGCTAATGTTTTTCAGCAACCTAAGTACCATTACAAAACCAAATTGGTGCTTTTACTCCTAAGTGCACATTTTTTTCACCGTATGGCTTGAGTATAAGGTTTCACAATTTGTCACAGTTCAAATTTTACTCCCTACGTATTTTAAGGTTAAGTTATTGATATTAAGATAAGCTAATATTCCTGACCTACGATGCTAAACACCTGCTAAAATCAGGCGCAAAAGGACTATGAACGTTTTAGCCATTTTATTTTCGCTTACGAAAGTTCACACATGGTGTTAAATACCCTTTAGCAAAAGGATTGTAGAGGTTTCATATTCATTGGGGGCAGCAAAGCGGACAAATAGCAATGGTTAAGCCGAAATATTCAACAAATTCAGCAACTACAGTATATACTTGGAAAGAAGAACATCATATTTCATCAATTTAACAGTTAGACATGTCGTTCAGGAGCCTGAGTTTGGTTTAGATTAAGGTCTTTTCAAATTTGGAGAACCAACCTCTCTACTGCTGCAGCCTCGGATACAGTACCATAAATAAAGCCTTGCATGGTGAACTCAAGACAACCTTGATAGAAATACTTCAGCTTGCAAGTTTCTTTTACCCAAGATTCAAACAAGTTATATTCAATGAATTCAGAAGACAATTTCTATTCGACGCTCGTTACTAACTGCGTCTTTAACTCCCTATTATGTTTCACCGCCATCGTGTTGAACATTGTCACAATAATCGCGCTGAATAAAGCCTCCTCGGCGTTACCAAAGAATTTCAGGACTTTGCTCCTGACTCTTTCTGTTTCTGATCTTGGTGTTGGTTTGTTTGTCCAACCTTTGAATACTGCGAGGCTTTTCATGATGATAGAACAAAAAGATCAAACTCGAACGTTTGAGATTACGTCGAACATTTTTTACCTCACGGGGAATTTTCTCTTCTATAGTTCTTTTTTTGGGGTTATTGCTCTAGCCGCAGACAGATTTTTGGCAATTCATCTTCATCTTCGATACCAGGAACTTGTAACTCATGAGCGTATTGCTGCTTTGGTCACTTCGATTGTGATTTTCAGCTTAATTCTCACGTTCCTAGTGAAGTGGTCTCCACGAAACGTTACCTCCACTATTACAGTAGTTATTGAGTTTCTTTGTTACATAACTACAGTCTTGGTGTATATCAAGATTTATTTAGCTTTACGACACCACACGAATCAAATTCATGTCCTCCGAGCTCAACTGGAACAGAATGGGGATGTTATAGCGAATGCTGCGAGGGATAGAAAAGCGGCAGTTGGTACATTTTACTTGTATCTTGTGTTCGTCGTTTGTTATCTACCAATCACGTGTCATTGGGTTACATCTCAAATTAATGGGCCAAATGCAGCATTAAAGCAGTTTAGGCTTTATGCTAACACAATGGTGCTCCTTAATTCCTCTCTCAACCCACTGATCTACTCCTGGAAGTTAAGACATGTTCGACATGCTCTCAGGAGCGTATTACCATGTTAAAAGACCTTAGACAAAACTGACAGAGCTGCTGTTTTCTTGGAGATAAAACAGCCAGACAACACAAGAAAAACTTTGTATATCTGTGTGAAGATTTCGATTTTTCGCAATTTCAACACGTTTTGGTACTTTTTAATAGACATTGCAGGAATGGAAATTGTTGTAAACTTTACTACTAGCGTAAGGTAGACTGATATGGGCACTTTAATGATATTTCCATGACGCAGTGTCGTTAAGACGCGAAGGTAATTTAAAATCTGTCGTTTAATAGTTCATACCAATTTGAATGTATTAGTTGAAACCCATGGAAAATTTGCAATAATTTAGCCTTCCAATATTAGTTCTTTTTTTTCAATAAGTAGGAAAGAGAAATAGAGTAATATAAGAACATTAAAAAACCACAGAGTGAGCTGAGATATAGAAATCACTATGAGTTAGCCTGCATAATGGCTCTTGGTATAAGCCAAAGCGACTGAAACGTGGATTTAAGTTTAAGACGTAAGATAGAAATAAAAGCTCTTGTCGTTGATGCACACGATCAAGCTATACGTACAAATTAAGGAAAAGGAAAGATCAAGTCGCCGGTTGATCCTAAGTGTAGAATGTAAAGGTGGAGTGATGAGGCCTGATCAGCCAAGTGGAGAGGAAAGCAAACATATTGTGTTCCTTAGCGTCTCTGGGCAACTTGATGTTACCCGAAGCCAGAGAAGAAACCAGCTTTAACATCGTATCAGCTGTGTAAAATTTCAATAATCATATAATAATAACTGAAGAAACGACGTTTATCTCGTATTCATATTTATCATTCTTAGCGTGACTCAAAACTGCAACAAGCTTTAAAGTGCTTGGTCCTACCTTTTTTTCACTCACTTGTTCCTATTTTAACAGGTCATGAATATTAGCTTATTGAAATGTCTAAACTAAAAGCGCCAAAAGTTAATGGATTTGGCTTTCGTATGATACGCATAATTACACCGACTGAGGACGTTAAAGGGCCTTGGCCGTCGATTTGCCCTTGGTCTAATTTCGACTTTTCGTATAGCATACGAAAGCCGAAACCAATAATTGTTTTATTATTCATTAAAAATTTATTTATTTATTCATTTATTTATAACTTTAAAACATGCTATCAAGCAAGAAAAAAGTGTCCGTTGTCCGCAGTAACTAGACTACGACAGGAGCTGACTACGAGTAGTCAGCTATTTTTCCTCAGGGATAGTAGAGCGAGCAAAACGCAAGCGCGCGTGTAAATCATCCCATGCGAGAAAGGCGAGACGCGACGGGGAGGGAGAAAAATGAGCTCTCCCCACCGCGTCTCACCTTTCTCGCGTGGGGTGATTTTCACGCGCGCTCGCGTTTCGCTGAGGAAAAATGGGGGACCACTCGTAGTCTAGGCAGTAACGGGTGTCCGTATTAAGCAGGTTGAATTTAGAGAAAATGTGTCGACTTTCCCCAGGGGCAAAGAAAACTGTTCGTAATAACAAGGTGCCCGTATTAAGCGATGTCCATAATAAAAGGCGGGACTCGACGGTAGTTTCGTTTCCCTCGCTCGCGCGTACCACGTGACTTTTCACGGTATCCCCCAAATAGAGAGCTTGCTCGCAGGCTAGAAGACCGCTTTCACTTGTACAAAGGCTGAGCGCATGTGTAAGGTACTGGTAAAGCCGTGGGTTGGTGAGTGTGTCACTTGCTCTTAGGTTTCTATACTTACTTCTTGGATGCAATTTCGAGGGAATACCAGCAAATAGGGACAACCTTGCCCCGGGGGGGTTGCAAATAAGGAGAGAGAAAGTAGAGAAAAGCATTGAAATTGAGTTGCTGAACTGAAATGGAGGGGAGAGAGAAAAAAGCTTTGGCAACCAAACACTTCAACAACTGTACTATTCCGCCTTTATTGATTATTTTTTTGACATATATTGCTAATTCAGATTGCAAAATTTGAGCGAGATTAGAAAAAAAGGGGCGTCAAAGCTTGACTTTCAAAAGTTTCTGAAAATCGTGGGCCTTAAAAATGCAGTCAATAGTAAATGTTCTAATCTCTGCATTGCTTTTATCGATTCAATTGATTTCAGGTATTCGTACCCAGTCCCCTGCTCCTTTATAACATGGATAAATTCAATAAAACAGGCACGCAGTATGCTATGGGATGGATTACATCTAACGTAGCAAGTTTCAAAAATCTGACTTAGTGCCTTCAATTAACTAATTACTTAGTTACCTTTTTTTTAGCAAAATAAGAACGCAAACGTTGCTTACAAATGAATAAAATAGTCGTGAAAACGCTTATTTCCCACGGGTTTTCCTACAAAATGTTGGTGAGAAGACAAGCAAACAATGTCAAACCCCAACTGACATCAATTATTATAAAAAAAAAAAAATCCTTATTATCATGACATAAGCGCTATAAATAACTTTCAAAAGTTAGCTGTATAGTTCACCAGAAATAAGTTTTACTTAATAAATAACGAGAGTCTGATAAATATACCAATCGAATATCTGTGCAGTAACATGAAGTCTGAACGTGTTCCGTTGCTAAGTGTAAAGACTTTTCCCCAACGAGGCCTATTTTCTTGGGGAACGTAGGAAGGAATGAACGCACGAGCTCTAAGACTCCCTCCAGCTCCTCGAATTAGGGAATACCGTAAAATTCCGAAAATAAGCCCCGGGGCTTATATTTTTCAAAGGCCCCTCTTGAGAGGCTTATATTTGGAGGAGCTTATATTTGGAGGGGCTTATCTGTGGAGGGAAATTTGCGTTTCAAAATCGATCGGGCTAGCCTTATAGTTGGAAGGAAATTTACCGTTTTGCTTTGTTTTACTTTGTACTTGAGGGCAATTTCCAAATACAAGCCCCGGGGGGGCTTATATTTAGAGGGATGATTTAACGGAGGATTTTTTGCGTTACGAGTTTGGGGGCTTATATTTGGAGGGGCTTATTTTCGGAATTTTACGGTATCTCAAAAAGAAGAAACTTCCTTGTCTAATTCCACTGTGGTTTTCCTCTGGCGATGGGATCCTTTATGGGTCCGGTTGGAATAAACTTGGGTTGAACCAACACCTTTTCTTCCACTACCTTGTCTACGAATAAAGATGACAGCACAAGTGAGATTGAAGTAAAGGAGGTTAATGAGAGCAATGAGATATTGAGGTTAATTCCGTAAAGTAAATTCACCCAGCATTACAATGCAAATGCATGTAGAATCTAGATCTAGCAATTTCAATCCATACTCTTTGCAACTCCTTTTGGTCGACTACAACAGTATGCCAGAAGGATAAGGAAACGAGATCAAATTAATGCTTTGGGCATAACGACCTTCTTCAAGGACTTCTCAAGCACTATTCAATTTTTCAAGCAAGAGGAATTGGTTTGCACACAATTATACACAAGTACCTCTTAAGTCGAACCAGAAACACATAAGGAGTTGAACGTTTCTGGCCGAACGTATTGGAGGATTAGCAAAGAAGGATGTATCGACAACTTGAACATGAAAACGGGGTCTATACACCCACAATTGCACAGATGATGACACCGCCACGAAAATCAGACCGGACAGGGCTTCTGTCTACACAAAAGAACGGTGATTTCTGTGACGGAGCAAAACTGCGCCGCGCCAATCTCGATAGTGGATACAGAGTTAAGGCTTCTTAAGTCAAAGAGCTATGGGTTGTCTTTGAATTAAAACTTGTGTGTTTTAATTGCTCATTTTCTTTCTTAAATCGTTTAAACACCATTACAATTTCATTCGTTTTACTCGGAAATATGCCCTTCAACACACGCCCACCGATGAACCTGAAATCTGGACATCGACATGATCCAGTGTGCACTCTGAGCAAGCAGAAACATCTCCTCAACAGTTCCTCTGGGAAAAAGAGGATGGTATGAGGGCTCTCAAGTAAATGAGCTGCTTACAGGTGTCTAGGCGTGCAGCGAGCTCACACTGCTTTGTAAATGCAAATGTGTAAAAAATTTAGAGTGTTAATAATTCCTGGGGAGGTATGTTTTCTTTGTCGATCTGAAGAACAGTATTACAAGCGAAGCAAATTGTAATATAATTTTAACTGCGCGAAGTGGGCGCGTTGTCAGTTACGGCTCAAGAGGTCTTTCATTCGGACATGTCAAAATTTTAACCATTTCCGGTCCTTGTTTGTCGGAGAAGATGACCGAGCTGGGATTGGGTTCTTTCGTTTAGGATGTAATTCCTTTGGGTTTTAATGCTATCGCATCACAACTTTGAAAGCTGGCTTGAAGATCTTTTTTGATAATTGACATGTAATTATTACTAGCAAACCTTAGCAGTGACACCGATAGCCGCACAACAAACATAGCTACACTTACCAAGTGGAGACTGGGCACTAGTTAGTACACTTGTAAAACTATTGTGAATAGTGTAACAACAACTGAACATTACCAAATTAAAAATTTAGAAATTTCAGTCGTGCATTTTTTCCAAGCCAAATCAAACAAAAAGAGCACCCACCACACCCCACCGCAGGAAACCCAATTCGTTGTTATAGTTAAAAATTAAGCGCCCCTTTAATCTATACAGTGAAAGCTCTCAGAAGCAGACACCCTCGGGACGCGAGAAAGGTGTCCCTAACTGGAACTGGCCGCTTACGGGAATGTAAAAATACAGAGTTTGTATGGGAGATAAAATAATAGGGACTTTAAGATCCATTGACGCGACGGCAACGAGAACGTCGCTTAAAAAGTGAATTTGCGTTCTTTCAGTCTTTACAGCGATTATTCCTACCCACTTACTTTGTCAAATGTAGGCGAACCCTACTGAGGCTGAATGTTAAGTGACCATTATTCAAGCTCAGAAAGAGAAATAAAATTTCTTCTTTGCTTGTTTACGTCCTCCTTAAAACGCGAAATTGGGCATTTTCACGTCGAGGTAGTGCAAAAAGAGGAAAGAAATGTACAAAAAAGCGTGATGCACGGGCAAAGTTGTTGTTTTGCTTATTAAACCTTTCGTTTTTTGACGTTCTCGTTGCCGTCCGCGTCGTTGGATCTTAAAGTCCCTAATTTGGGTTTTGTGAAGGCGGCCGTAAAAAGAGCTTTCCGCTTGCTAGTGTGTCCGTTAATAGAGCCTCCACTGTATTTAGAACCGATTGCAAAGAGCACCCCCTGCATTATTAATCAGCAGGTGCCAAGGAAGCTCTGTGCAAAATTTGACTCTTTTGTCACATCTGTAACGATCTAGCCCATATTTTGCACCAAGAGATCTGACTATAACTCGAAAATCCAACTCGAAATTCTAACTCGAATCCTAACTCGGAAGTTAGTATATCTCTAAAGTAAACGACTTTTGTTGCCATCAAATTTTCCATATGTATTTCCCATTTTGGAAACCGCCGCCTATTGAACAGCTTAATTATGATTAGTTATAATTTTGATTAAGATAGATTCATTGGATAACTTGAATTGTGACTATTTCTTTACTCACCGAAAAAAACCTTCAGATCGTCTTATTTATTTTCTGTTATTTTTTTAATTACAAATTCAACATTGCTCTTGCTAAGGTGTTTCGATACAGTTTCTCGGAGACCTTACCAACGTTTTTCAATCGCCTTAAAAGTGATCTTATCCTTGTCCGATCGCCACAAAATTTTCACCAGTGATTAACTTTGAATAGGCCATTTGCACTAAGAGGCATGTGACATCGTTTTTATGAAAATGAAAGTTACATGATTTTGCCTTCGAAAAACGATTAGTGGGTCATATCTTAAACAAAATAATGGTGATTTGGTTTTTGAAACCCGCACCATTTTCTTAAAATGAATAAGTTCGTAAATGGTCACGTGACCAAAATGTGATTTTTAAAATTATGAATTACCTCTCTCTGAACACAAATTTTGCACTTAAACTTCAAGGAAAATGTTGAAAAGATGATGTGATAACGTTTACAGCACATCTAAGCGTAACTATGAAACGTTGAACGAGATATAAGCAAGAAGTAGTTTTGGCCGCCATGTTGGAGGGCAAGAGCATGCCCTCCAACATGGCGGCCAATATAAATCATACTACTTTGCTGAAAAATCAAAGTGCCATAAAATATCTCCCATAAATGCGTTTCCTCTCAAATTTCGGGTGTAAGATACTTTTTGTATGCTCTAACAATTTTTGGCATCAGCAAGATTCCAACTCATTGTTTAAAGGAAGCATTGGTCACGTGACCTCTTAGTGCAAGTGGCCTATTGAAGTTTGTCAAAATGCAGTTTCTAGTAAAATCGATACCACTGTGACAACAATAAACAAGAAACATTAAAATCGATTAAATCAGAATTTCGCGCGATCTAGACCTGCTACTGAAAATCCGACACCAGGAACTTAAAGTGTGGTGTTTAGCAAATAACCTCCGTGAGAAGTAAAAAATTCTGCGTTTGAATTCAAATACAACGAAAATATATTTCAAACCTTATATTTTCAATAACCGTGATAAATTATTTGAAAAAAAAAGTTCTAAATTTATCAAATTTATCTTAAGTATTGTCAGAAGGCTGCTTAATATCATATTTCGACGCTAGGAAATTTTGGTGTATTTCCTTTCTTGCCATTCTGAAAAATAACCTGTTTTCTCACCACCTGTCTAAGTGCAACTTTATTCTAAATTTTTACTTTTTGCGCTTTTCTGTTTATCTCTAAAACTGCTTGGCAGAATGCTTTTTAAACCTTATCATACAATCTCCATGATGTACAAATTAATGTCCTAAACTTTCATTGAGATTGGTTGTCTTTACACTAGGCTGTTAAATAAGACTTAAGAGCTGCTAAGTTTTACTTAGTTAAAAATGCGTGTGTGAAGGCCTAAGTAAAATCTCAAGTAACTTTACTTTGCATCTCATTTAAGTCGGAAAGTTGAACAATTCAGGAAAGTTCAGTGACTTGGAAGAAAACCATCCTTAAAACCAACTTAGCGAACTTGCAGTTTCTAAGCTTTGAGAAAGGCGAAGCATGTCAATCAATCTTAATTATGTTGCGTGGGAAAATAGGCTTAAGTAAACCTGAAATAAAAAGTGTGAAGCTCTCTTTTACTTGAGGAATTTAAAATTTACTTGTCTTGAAATATTTCTTAGCTTATTTAGGCTCTAGTGAAAGACTACCATTCACTGCAACACCTTGAAATTTCAACACGAATCTTGCGTACGAACCGACCAAAAATCCGCGTTACAACATTCACTGTTTTAAGTTATGCTAATTTTTCCAAATTAATGCTCATCATATATGTATAACACGCCCCTTTCTAATAATAAACGCCTCATGTCTAATGGACGCCCCTCATGATATATCCTCCAAAATACTAGGAAATAGCAAAGAGGTGCAATATCATTCCATTTAGTCAGTTTCTTGCGTTATTAACAAAGGTTTGCGCCTTGCATCGAATACTTGAGCTAACGAACTAACCCTTTCAATAACGGTGAAGACAACTGATTTACCCCTCTTTCAGAGTCTGGGTGCAATGTTTCAGTGGTAAATATCGACTCACGCCAAAGCAGAAATAAACCCGCTGAAAAATTGGCACATGATGTGTTCATTACGCTATGGCCAACCTCTACCTGTTTCACCGCATGTCATGTCCTAGTCAATGTACGCGGGGCTAACGTTTTCTTGTTTGTCTGCCTGAATATTTAACAATTATTCCTCGAGCCCGAATGGGCTCTGAGTCAATAGGCTATGAGGCCGAAGGCCGAATAGGCTATTGACTCAGAGGCCATGAGGGCGAGAGGAATAATTGTTTTAGTAAAATCTAACTAGTTGGTCAAAAATATCGAGACAAAACAACTTTAGCTAGCAAAACGCGGTTCAACTGCCGCCATTGTTTCGGTTTTCAACGCCGGCGCTTTTCGCTACTAGAGGGCTATAACATATAGCCTAGTAGTAGTTCAACCAATCAGAAAGCAGCATTGATAATAGACCACCAGTTAAATTTTACTAATATGATATACGCGGTGCTGTGCATAAATGTTATAAAATATAGCATGGTTAAAGTTTCAGCTGGTGATTACCATGGGAAAGTATCGTCGACTAAAAACGGTTTTCCTGCTAAATAATATATCCTTAATATGCCTATTGAGAATTCGTGCACCGAGTACAATCAATTTTCGTCGAGAAAGGAGGCAAGAAAAATTTTTGTTTTGCCTAATTTCTGGCATATCTATCGCTTTAGAGCCCGATTGCTACACTTTACATTTGCCGTGTGTATTAGAGCAAAAGCCGTGAAAGAAAAACAACTTGGAGAGACTATTTTGGGCTAATATTTAGATCTTTTTAGCTGAGGGTTGTAATTAGTTATTATAAATAATGTAATGCTTTTAAATAATCCTTGTTCCTGAAAAGCCCCTTTGGGGAGGTAATAATGAAGAATATTGGACAGGGAGTTTAGCCACGTATAAATCAGAATTGCACATTTGTAAACTGATTATTGAATCATTAATGAGTATTGAACACATGTTTCCAAGTCGGTTCGTCTATTTTGCCAACTCTCAGCAACTTAACTTAACATAGCATCTTTTTCGACTCCAGAATCCTATCTTTCAATGGAGGGCTGATACTATATCAGATATTACTTTGCCTTGACTGGCTACAAGTTGAAAAAACTTACTAATTTTAATAGTTAAAATACATAACGCAAAAACACTTAACAATAATGCGCAACAAAAAATATAGAATTTCATAAGGCAAGAATCAGATGGACATGCATGTGGGGAGCCTTGCAAGCCGTTTCTGAAAAAGTTCGCTTTGCTTGTTGAGACTGTGAAAACCTTCGAGGCACTTCAGCCGACAAAGCTCTCCGTCAAGTCTTCATCAAGTTATGAACAATGAGTACGGCAGACAATTTCTATTCGACGCTCATTATAAACTTCGTCTTAAACTCCTTCTTAAGTTTCACCGCCTCTGCATTCAATCTTGTAACGATCCTCGCGCTGAGAAAACTGAGCTCCTCGACATTACCGAGGAATTTGAGAACAAAGCTTCTGAGTCTTTCTGTTTCTGATCTTGGTGTTGGTTTGTTTGTCCAACCTTTGAATACTGCGAGGCTTTTCATGATGATAGAACAAAAAGATCAAACTCGAACGTTTGAGATTACGTAGAACATTTTTTACCTCACGGGGAATTTTCTCTTCTATAGTTCTTTTTTTGGTGTTATGGCTCTAACCATAGACAGATTTTTGGCAATTCGTCTTCATCTCCGATACCAGGAACTTGTAACTCATAAGCGTATTGCTGCTTTGGTCACTTCGATTGTGACTTTCAGCTTAATTCTGACGTTACTAGTGAAGTGGTCTCCACGAAAAATTACCTCCACTATTACAATAGCTATTGAGTTTCTTTGTTACATAACTACAGTCTTCTTTTATGTCAAGATTTATTTGGCCTTACGACACCACAAAAATAAAATTCATGCTCTGCAAGCCCAGCAAGCCCAGAATAGGGAAGTTATAGCGAATGCTGCGAGGGATAGAAAAGCGGCAGTTGGTACATTTTACTTGTATCTTGTGTTCGTCGTTTGTTATCTACCAATCACGTGTCATTGGGTTACATCTCAAATTAATGGGCCAAGTGCGGTATTAGGGCAGTTTAGACTTTATGCTAGCACAATGGTGCTCTTAAATTCCTCTCTCAACCCAATGATCTACTCTTGGAAGTTAAGACATGTTCGACATGCTGTCAGGAGCGTGTTACCATGTTAAAAGACCTTAGACAAAACTGAGCTGTCAAACACCACAAGAAAAGACGTTGTACAGCTGTTTGAAGATTTCGATTCTTCGCAAAATCAGTAAGTTTTGGTACTTTTTGAAAAGACATTCCCTTAATGGAAGTTGTTGTAAACTTTATTTACTAAAAGCGTAAGGTAGACTGATATGGATTCTTCATAGTTCCATGACGCACTGTCGCTAAGACACGCGACGGTTATGTAAAATCTGTCGGTCTAAACAACACCAGACTTGAAGACTAAAAATTTGAAAGAGAAATCGAGTAATATATAAGATTATTAAAGAGATATGGACATCACTATGAGTTAGCCTGCATTCCGAAGTATTAAACAAAAAAAATGGAAAAATGAATTTTGCTTTAATAGGGCACATGGCTTAATGTATTTCATTTGATGTAATACTAAAATGTAGCATGACAAATCTGTCAAGTTTGTAAATTTAAAACCAAGGGAGATGATTACTTTTGTACATACACACACATAAATAATACAAAAATAAATTCAGTTAATTCTGCTTGGAACTGAAATTTCTGATTGTCTAATGTAAATAAAAGGTGTTTATTGCAGATTCTTTGTATTGGTCTCCATCACTTCTTCACAGAACGTCTGCCCAGTCCCATTGTGGCCTCGGTAACTATTCGCTAAAGTTGAATAACAGTGCGAATCCTAGCCAAAACCAGTCCATTTTGTTTTGCTAACTATGAATTTTATCATAATAGTTGCAAAACTAATGAAAACGCGATCTTAAATGTCAAAAACATCAGCTGTCGGCGTCCGTTAATTATCGGGACTTTCGATAAAAGTTTCCCAGGTTACCGCACTGGTGGCGCGAAATGTGGAGCACAGGAAATCATGAAAAGGATTAAGATTTTTCCGCGGTTTTGAAAAATTAGCGAAAAAATATGCTCTCGTCGTTATGAATTACCCAAGGATTTGTTTAGAGTAATGAAGAAGTGTTGAATGCAAATTTAGCCCACTTGTTACTTTTTTATTTCCGAACTTTGTTTTGCTAATTCGTTTGTTGTTTGGGGCGGAATTTTTACTTCTTTTTTTCTTTTCATTTTTTTAGGGGTTTATGCTTCCGTTATAGGAGGAGCTGACTCGCGTTCTTTGCGCAGGGAACCTTTTACAAATTTCATTGAAGAAGAATTTTTTGCTTCCAATATTTAAACGTTCATGAATTTATATTTTCGATACGTGCGTGAGTTTCGCTGTGATTCTAAAAGAAACAAGTCTTGTTCAACAACTGTAAAAAAGGTGGTTTGCCCGGTGATTTACCGTTTAAAAAACCGACAACAACACGTAAGCCATCTTTACCAACTAGTTTTAAGAAGCACACTCGCATCCGGCCTCGCTCGTCAATGCTTTGCAACCCAAAATGGCGACGCATCTCACCAATAGGCCATTTGCACGATGGCGGTATTTTACTACTACGACGACCAGAATTCTTTTCCGTTTTTTTTTTTATATTTAAATTTGGAAGCCCCAGTGAGGCTTAAATAACAAAAGCCCTAACTTGCACAAGAAAGCAAAACCCTGAAGGATTCTGGTCATAGTAGTAAAGTGACGCGAACATGCAAATGGCCTATTTTGAAAGTAGTTCTAAACCAATGTCCTGTCCAACTGAACAACGTCCTAACACATCGTTACATCAAACACTACCTTGCTTCTTCCAATCTCCATAACAATACTATTTAGACGCTATACAGTCTACAGAATCTAAGCTTCAGTCCATGTACGTAACTTAACTTCGCCACCCAAATTGCAGCTCTTCACCTACAGTGTGTGTGCTAGGACTGCATTTCCTTGCCCCGTCCCTAAAACGCAGGTCATCTTGTAGAAAACACGACGAGCAACAGAATTTCTAAGTTCCCTGAATGAGATGCATTTGTCGACTCGTCAGTTTACTTTGTCGGGTGTACAACCACTTTCTCCACTCGTACGACTCGACTACCATTACACGGGGTCTCTTGCCAACATGACCATCGACAAAATTTCTAAGTCTCCTTAATGAGATGCATTTGTCGACTCGTCAGTTTACTTTGTCGGGTGTACAACCACTTTCTCCACTCGTACGACTCGACTACCATTACACGGGGTCTCTTGCCAACATGACCATCAACAAAATTTCTAAGTCTCCTTAATGAGATGCATTTGTCGACTCATCAGTTTACTTTGTCGGGTGTACAACCACTTTCTCCACTCGTACGACTCGACTACCATTACACGGGGTCTCTTACCAACATGACAATCGACAAAATTTCTAAGTCTCCTTAATGAGATGCATTTGTCGACACGACAGTTTATTCTGTCGTGTGGACAAGCACTTTCTCCACTCGTACGACTCGACTACTATTACAACCAAGCGCGGTAAATTCTCGCGTGCGGCATGGGATGTTGTGCTAAACTCGAGTTACGAGACAATAGAAAATCCCAAAGCAAAAAATCATCCAAATCTATTACATCGCCCCAATATTTACTCAATTTTGGGCCTTCGTTAGGCAACCGTAAAATGTTTCAATGGACACGAAAATCGGGTATTTTATAGTACACTGATTAATTGCCGCACCGAAATTTTTTAAAGAAATCTATCGTCGAATTTTGGTTTAACCCCGATTCACATGTTTTCGTATTTTTCGAAATCGCGCACATCTGCTTGCGTTTAGCCGATTGTAGAGTGTGTAAGGGTTATTTGCAAAACGAATGAGCGATTAAACCTTTCCGGAAACATCCAAAGAGTAGCAAATTTGTCTGCATATTAAAAGTCCAGTCTTCAGCTCATGCATAATTTATACCCTTTTTTTTAGAAATTCCAAGATATCTCCAAATTCCTCTTATAGATTTCTGTGAAACTTCGCACAACGGAAGGCAAGCATTCAAAGTGTGCGCAGCGTAAAGCATTTTTAAAGTTCAGGTCGATAAGGGGTGAAATTCGATTCAAAGCTTAAAGTACTGTGACGTCAATGCTACGTGATATTTATTCCGATCGCCCAAAAAATAATATTATAATAAAATTTAGTCTATATGTAAAGCATAAGTTATAATGGTTTTACCATAAAGATCAATTTGTTTAAATATAAGAGATTCAAAGATGGATGGTGTCGCTACAGAATTATTGTATCGAGCCACCCTGACTTACAGACCATCTCGGCCTTTAGTTTTTGACGTCGAGTTTCTAAATTGTCCCAGCCTAACTTTTTGATTAGTTGGTTGGCGACTGCATCATAACTGGATTGAGTAAGGACGCGGGCCGCCCGATTTTGAAGTCTGTGTAATTCTTAGAAGCCCTACCCGGTATGGTTTTTGCGCCGGCGCAAAAGCTATTCGGTTTAGTGTAAACATGGCCTTAAAGTCCGTACTGTTGTTGTTAACCGCTGACAACAAAGAAACTCAAGATTCATACCTGGCGCATCAACGTCCGACACAATCAGTCGGTCCCAGATTAACACGGCCGTGTCCAGGCCACCAGTGGATACTAACACGCGGTCATCACTGGTCCACCGTACGTTGGTCACGTGGGAAGAGTGACCTCCATACTGACGTCCACGTGCGCCTCGCTGTTTAGAAGACAAAAAAGGACAGTTATTACATATTACTGTTTTCTCGAAAGATTCTTCAAACTGATCACAATAACAAGATAACCAAGAACGGACTGGAGTCAATAATATGTAATTCGACATAATATTTCAAACTCACCGATACAGGGTACTCAAAGAGCTTCACAAAACCAAAGTCATCGCCGCTGGCCAGCAAGCTGCAGTCCTTAGTACGACAGGTGGCGTTAACGTCCGTGACGTCACTTCCTGGCGGGAACACACCTTTAACAGTTGGACCCAGAACACAAGTGAATGTGGACCACTGTAGCCTCTCAACATCCGGGACACTGATGGTTTTACGACTGCCTGTGGGCGCCTCGTAAAACAAATGCTCACGGGCGCCAGAGTTGGTTTGGATCAATTTACCTGTCCATTAAGAATTGAAAACACGTGGGGAGCAAGTTACAGTTACTACAGTGATGCTGATTTCGCTAAAGCAGACCAACATTATTTAGCTGAAGACGTACACAGTAATAAAAGCAATTAAAAATTAACTTTGCTGACTTTGCACAGAAAAACGGAGACCTGGCCGGACATACCCCGTGTAACAAGACAAAAATGCAGGGCTTGGTATACTAGATTTAGGGAAATACGCGAGCGCGCGTGACAATCGTCACTCGCAAGGATATCCGACACGCGAGGGATGAAAATAGCCTACGTTCGATATATTAAAATTCTAACATGACTCCGAGGCATTAGTGTGATGTTACGAGGGACGATTCGCAACGACGATTTAGCGCAACACAGCGTTGCAATGTTGGAATAATGTTGCAAGCATTCAAAACATTGTCGAAACAATGTTGCAACGCTGTGTTATGCTAAAAATCGTCGTTGCGAATCGTCTCGTGTAACATCACCTTTAGGGATAAAATTGCAAAATTTTCACGACTCCACTGTCTCGCAATTCCCAGAAGAGACTTGAGCAAAAAGAAAACCAAACTAAATATAGAAAGACGACCAGAAAGCATCGGACTGATAGGGTGGGATATTCTCTCTTTCCTCTACGTACTGTCTCTCCTCGCGGTAGCCGGTACATTTTCACGCGCCCCGCGTTCATCACTCGCAGTACTATCTGTGACGAAATGGAGGGACTACATGTACTCGATCGTGCTCTACGCCTTGATTGATTCAAATGACGTTAATCATGGATTCACGTGAGGGTCAGCTGAGTTTAGAGAATACGTACCCTTGGTGTCCCAGTCCAAGTGTGTGATGTAACTTGAACTTCCTTTACAGATTCCAGTTCTCTTACCCCGCCTCACACTGTAGATGTCTACGAAATTATCATGAGAACCCACAGCCAAGAACTTTCCGTCTGTAGGAAAGGTAAAACATATGCTAGTATTGAGAATGATATAATATGTGAATTTATCCTCTCATTTTTAGCCCATTCCGTATAATGCAAAAACATACACAGATTTTAGAAGTACTCCTTCTTGCTTCTACAAAGCCCAAGCTGGAGTGATTAGATTCTTTCCGCGAATGTATAATTAGCTGATTTCATGATGGCCTTATTTACCAGTAATTACAACAACCAGAATCCTCGAGCGATCTGTTTTCTGAAACCCATTCCAGTGTAAGTGGCAACACGATGGAATCCTGAGTGCAAATGTAGAAGTTCATGCAGGTTTTCTCTGCCCTTGCCATAGGTACTCATAGCCTTTCAATAACAATAGTATTGCCGACGTGACTGTTTACCAAGACACGAGAATTACTTACAAATAAATGGTAATTATGTCAGCAGATGAAAAAAAACGATGATACACCACTCAGCATATTGTAGGAGTACGTCGGTCAACCTGATTCTAATTCGAAGTTTGTTAAACGTGATACTGTAATCAACAGACCTTGCAGTGGACAATACTGCTAACTTTGACGTTTGACGTTTAGCTTATCTGCGACTCATTTTATCAGCCACATATATACTACGCTAAACAGTCCATTTAAAATCCCTTACTACTATCATCGCTGGCAAACACATCTGCGAACGCTCCGCATAAAATTCTATTTTGAGGCCAGATTACGTGGATTTTACATGTATTACTTGTCTGACTGCTTGTTCTTTGCTTTTCATTTGATCAGTTAAATAATTTCTCGTATATATAGAGTACATTACACGGGGGCGCGAAGATATGAGTTTTATTTTCGAGTGGTGAAAACAACATTTTACGAACAAGAGCAGCGACTGAGTAAAATATTGTCTTTTATGCCATCGAGGAAATTTGCTTTTATTATATAGACAAAGGTGTTAACCATTTTTTTTGGCATTCCCAGCACAAACTTTATCGCGAACTGCTGTAGTTGGGCGGCAGGAATTTCTTGAAGTTCTCTCATTTGTATTAACATTGTCCTCCTCAGAGAAAGATTTATGTCACCTTCAGATACTTCACGAATCTATCGCTCGCATTTGGCAAACTGTGCACAAACAAAAGGTTGAGTGGGAAATGATGTCACTAGTGAGGATATGGAAAATACGCTACTCAAGTCCCGGACGTAGTTTCGTATGAACGTTACAAGTGGTCTATTTTCCACTAAAATACTCTTGTCTATATAATAAACAGTAGTGCATTGAACAAGATATTTAACGCTTTCTCGTAATGATACTACTAAGATCCTGATATCTCTTCAGAGCCCACCTCGATTAACATTAGCTAACTGTAGAGATGCCCAAATTGTAAATCTAACTTTTGAACTAATAAAACATGTGGGTGTGCCTACGTCAACGGAAAAACATGTTTACCTGGGGAGAATTTAACATCTGAAATCTCTTCTTTTCTGTCCTTAAATCCCACGATTTTTTCCAGTGTAACAGCGTCTAAGATCAAGAAACCGCCATCATTTTGACCTACAGCAACTGTTGAGCCGTCTGGGGAATACACCACGGCACGTCCACCTTTCCTGAGTTTCTTCACCTAAAAAAGGATAAATATCATACAGTTAACCCCGTAATTGCTGGTTTGCACATGCGTCACGGCGGCTGTGTTGGTGGTCAAGAACAAAAGAACTTCTCTCCTCTGGGAACTAAAATCCATTTTCATGTAACTTCTTCGAGAAAAAATTCTATTGTATTGACCTCCAACAAGGCCGCCTTGTCACGTGGTTGCAAAACAAGAATAGGCCAAAAAATAAGGAATACTTGCGGGAGTGGAAACATGAACTGATGAACGGTTAGAATTTGGTTAGAATGCAATTACAATTTTTACGAGAGCCTTACTTTGGTCACAAATGACCAGCAAAAAATGGAATACAACTTGTCATATTTAAGGTTACTTTTAAGTGGGTTTTGTCACGGCTGTCTCGTTCATTTTGTAAATATTCCCATTACGCTTACCTTATGCGCTATGGAACTTAACGTCAACAAAGAATTTACTCGTAAACGACAAAATCGCCGCTTCTTGTTCAACTAATCTACTTCCAATCCCAAGCATAATATCAAACCAAGAGAGGAGTATATTCTCTCTTGATCAAACGTTACAAATAACAAAAATGAACTTTGAAAAACTGTTAAGCAAGTTTTCAAAAACCCACAATTTCAATCCGTTTTAATCTTCTTACTTACTTACTTCTTACTGCCAAAAGGTTTGAACCCTAGGAGTCATTTCATAAATAGGTTGAGTATGATCGTCCGGGTGAATGTAGTCCTGAATAGGACTGTTGTTGTTGAAAGTAACTAACGGGAACATTGTCAGTTGTCCAGTCGTTCTCTCGTAGTTAGTTTTGCTTAATTCCGTCATTAAGTCGTTTGTACGGTGTCGGTAACGGTTGACTACGATTGTTGACAGTGACTGACGTTTCGGCAACCTCCTTACTAGAGCAGTTGGTATAAAGGAAAGCCACTTGTTCATGAGGAAGCAAATTCGTGACACGAGTTCCCTGAGGCAGCATCCCTTGGGAATGGGGGCGGTGGCTATGGTATTATTTCTTACCTTCTTGAGTCTCAGTTTGGATAGGTCCCAGACTCTCAGCGTCTTATCATCACTAACTGTCATACATTCATCCTCAATGGGATGGGTGTCTAGGCCCCAGATCTCCCCTTCACCATGACCCTGTAGTAAAGGCATGAGTGATATTTCGTTAAGAAAGCTTGATTGTAAAATAATCCACTCTACTAAAATAATTGTTACGTTCCGCTAGAAAAAGCGCCTCTGGAAGCAACAACGTACCTGCACTAATATTGTCATCTTCCCATCTTCCTTGATTTCAATAATCTTTAAAAAGAGAGAGAAAAAAACAAAAGCATCGTTGTGAAGTTACGCAATCATAATAGAAACCTTTAGATTCTAAGACGATGATGACTACGAGAATGAGATTTTCTAAATACTAAGTAGGGAATGGGCAACATTTTGTCTGGAAAACGCAGGTTTTAGCGGAAACAATTTCTTCAAATGCTTGAAGTTTTATCATTTTGCGATCGACAAAGGGCTTAACCTACTTCAACAAAATATCCCACGGTGTTAACGTTTCTGGTGAAAAAAAAGTGCAATGAAGCTTTTCTGGGGTGTATATTTTCTTTAGAATACGCGATAAAAAACTTTAAGTCCAATTTCGATCTTGTAGTCTTCCTGGTCCTCGAATCTGAAAACTACGACAACATGTCTGAGTTGCCCCGAGCCTCTGTTTCAAAGCGAGGTCAAGCGTGAAGCCTTTGATAAAAAACCGATTCTTTAACTTCGCGCAACTTAATAAAACTCATTTTTACAAGAAAGGTTTCACAATAGGCCTCTTTACCTCGAATGTTTTGTTTTCCCATAATGTTACTACTCTCAAGAACTTTACCAAGTTTCGTCATATTCGTCAAGTTTCGTCTTCAGGTCATGGAAAGACAAACGGCAAATTTCCTTGAGACCTACGTCATTAGGAAAACAAAACGCACAAGCTAGAGTGGTCTATTGACCTCATTTTGAAAGTGAAGGTTTTTAGAACTTGAACATGGCCTTACAATATACTTCTTAACCTGCGATCAGACGTGTTTTTTTGCGGTTTTTTGTTTTTTTCGGGGAAGAAAGACCGCCTGATCGCAGGTTACATACTTCTATAAACACATGGCGTTAACACAAACTTCGACTTCCATTTTCATTATCCTTTAGGAGTTACCTCAGCCCATTTTTCCCGCAAAGATTTTACCAAGCCAGTTAATTTCACGCGCGAGAAAAGTCTCCTGATTTACAACAACTACATCGTACCTCATCGTTTCCGGTACCAATGAGTATTTTGCCTTCATCAGTGTGTATAGCTCTAACAGGTGGCAGGTTTTGTAAAAGAACTGATCCCGGATTCATGGATGCTTCCTCTACCTTGAAAGCCTTTAGACACTGTTCAAAGAATAAGTCCCACATCGCCACCACTCCATCTCTGCCACCAGTCACATAACCCTGCAATCATCAACTTATTTAGTGGAAAGGTTAAAAAAACGCACTTTTTGGAGAGTCAATATATTTAGCACTAAAGTACTAATAGGGGAAACTATTCAGTTTCACGCCACCTATTGGAGACGGGACCACTATATCACGTGGTCATCCTAGCCATGTCTCAAGGCGGGACTTTATCCCCTCTTCCCCACTCCCACCCCCTATTGCCCATATCATTTTTAAATTACTGTAATGAAATTCCTAATTTCTCTTTATGTCACGATTTCACGTGGAAACGATTTTCCAATAATTATTTCATCGCCTACCTGTTGGTTAGTCTGGCTTAGTGAGTACATAGAACAAACGGGTCCATTGTGAGCCTGAACAGAACGGCGAAGAGTTGTTCCTTGCCAAACATACACCAATCCAGTATCACTGCCAGAGAAGCAAAGATCATCTGTGGGACTATGACAAATACACAGCATAGTAGCAGCAGTACCTGCTTTACCAAATGTCACTGGACGCTTCTCAACCTTTTTATCTGAAATAAACAAAAGATACTTGATTTTTTTAATAAAGAAAATGACATGTTAACGTAGACCATCAGCAGTTTCACTTTTTCTCTAGATTTAGTGAGAGGAGTGCACGCGCGTGCGAGCGGCGATCGGTGAAGCCACGAAACGCGAGAAAAGAGGCCGGCAGCCTTACACAGAGACTGATCGTTGTCTATGTTCATGTGTCGAAAATGAATAATATATATCAGGAAGACGGGAAGTTACTATGGATCCAATTCACAACTCAAGGTGCAGGCTGGTCCTTACAGGTAATTTCATTAAGTTCTATCAAATTATAGTTGATGTTTGGATCCAGCTAACGTAAGGAAATTCGAAAAAAATTTTCTCAACAGTATTTTGAGAAGAAAGGATAACTCAAAGAGAATGTACCGAGCAATCTCCCCAAATACTCAAGCCCCTTACACAAATCCAACTAGTCTGTGTACTTATATGTGCTGCACAATGTACGAACTCTGCGTTAAAGCAGTGTTAAAGGAGTGAAGGACTTATCTCAAAGAAATATAGTGACTGACTGGTTAAAATTGACATTACCCTTTTGTGTCCAGAATTTGATGTGTTTCTCTCCAACAGACACAAGGTAATTTGGATCGAATGGATTCCACTCAATAACAAAGATCATGTCTTTATGACCACGGGTTGAAACCATTTTTTCCTCCTTCTTCCAGTCCCAAATACAGATACTGTGGTCATCATCAAGACCAACATCTGCCAATTTCTTTCCATCACCTATGGGAAATCAAAGTTGAAAGAAAAGTGAACTCGAGTAAATATAATATAGTTGGTCACATGATCATTTTCCTGTTAACACAAAAACAGTTCATTTTGGAAAAATGGTTTTAGCAGGAACTGAAAAGCATATAAAAATAAGACAACATGTAAATTTTCAGCCAGGTATTTTTAAGTACTATAGCAATTGCAACAGCCACCAAAACTGTAGAAGGATTTGCAAGGAGAAAACAACATTCTTGCCACCCAGTCACAGTCGAGTGGTTTGCTTGCAAATCCTTGTAAATTTTAAATTTTCGAGCTATCATTAATTTTTTTTTCTTTGACTACAGGCCTCAAGTTTTCTTTTGTTCATAACAGAAAATTTGAGCATCCTAATGTGCAACGGAAAGATTTTATGACATTAAGAGAGCTGTAACAAAATTTTCGCATATAATTTTTTATTCCAGAATACAATCAATTGAGAATAAAAATTAGCAATAGCAATGAATGACGTTTCAATGACTCCATGTCATCATTTTCAAATTAACAATTAACAGACCCTAAAAGAGCCAATTCAGGCAAAGCATTGTTTTTCAATTAGTGTACACTGTATGTTACAAAAACAAAAACAAAATGTAAATAAAGATCACATGCTCTCTTCTGTTTTTTTTTTTTGGAGGGGGAGGGGAGTAGGGTTTGTTGGTGAAGGATCAAGCCTAGAATTATGGCTATCATTAGTAAACCAGCAGAGGGATGATGGCCAGGAGGTTAACATATCAAACTTCAGATCCCTACGAACCGGGTTTATTTAAGTCTTGTCATCTTTTTATTCCATAGAAAACCTTTTTCCACTTTGTCTCTTTTGAACACACGCATGTACATGCATAAATAGGTATTTAAGAAAAGACACCCTTCAGCAACGTACCAGACAACAGTTGGAAATGAGGCCTCTGTCCTTTTAATATGCATTGACGCTACCAAATTTGTAATTGCTAAGAGTTTTTTCTCTTATACAGCGGACCTCACTGCTGTAAAGACAATTTAACCAACAATTTTGGTGAAACTACTGCCCAAGAAATATGCAAATTCCACTTCCGATTAATGTGAGTTGCTCAAAAACATCTTTGCTTAAGCTCACTAATACCAGATACTGCCCGGGGTAACCCTGTGATAGACCTGCATTACATCTAGGGGGGATCATCACTTATACCCAGACATGCTCCGTGTTATGGAAACAGCGATGAACCACAACCGAGTGGGTCTTATGGCTCATGTGCACCTACAAGGTAGACCAGTTAGTACCTGAGAAGTCCACACATATTACGCCTCGCTTGTGAAAGCCCTTAAGAACAGAAACAGTTCTCATTGTAGTAGCATCCCACACATGAGTCTCTGCTTGTTTGCCCACCTGGAGACAAATCACACAGACTTTGTCTATATACAAAGTAACACAATTTATTTACACGGAATATTCAAATTCAGAAATAGTGCTGAGTTTCAAAGGTACTGAAGAAGCTGTAATACTGTATGGTAAACATTTAGTAGTCAAAAACATAAGGGCTCAAGATTACAAAAAAAAACTTTCTCTATTGTACTCTTGCAGCTAGTTGCACAACCAGGTCACAACCTAGAGCAGCATAAGCTGCTGCAAACAGGGCTTTTGGGTTGTGGCTTTACTACCAAAAATTGTGCATCATACACAAATAATTCTATTTTTAATCTTGATGGGCCATATTTGTCAGCATTCTGGGGATTTTTTTTCTGGTTTAAAAGATCACATTCAACAACCTCATCTACAGTTGTACATAAGTTAAAGGGCATTGATAGTTGAAGATTCTCTATATATTCAATTACAATTTTGAGGAAAAACTGCTACATCTACTAGTCTATCTAGCTACACTGTACCTAGTTATACCCAAATAGCCTTGAATTTACCTTTCATATTGCCACAAATACTAAAATTTACCGTAACAGTTCATATCATAGTTTGCAGACAGCAGTTACTCTTCATTATATTTTTTTATGGTCAAAACAGAAACTCCTACAGTGTGACCAACAGAATATGATGTGATGTGAAGTATATATGAAATAATTCATTTTTGAACTGCGGTTGTAGATGAAAGTGAAGAATGATCATCGTAGTAAATTTTTCAATTAAAGCAATTGGAAAGAAGAAGCCTGAAAAAATCAGGGCTTCAACGGGATTCGAACCCGTGACCTCCGTGTTACCGGTGCGTTGCTCTACCAACTGAGCTATTGAGTTCATATCTCCCGTGAGGAGTGAAATGATGTGAAGTATATATGAAATAATTCATTTTTGAACTGCGGTTGTAGATGAAAGTGAAGAATGTGAAGAATATATATGATGTCCGGAACTTCTTTTACAGCCACTTTTTTTATTCTAAAACACACCTGTCCTGTGGCCACAAGGTCCTGGTCATCATGAATGGTGAGGCAGAGAATATCATCAGTGTGTCCTTTGTAAAATCTCTGCTGATGACTGGGTGGACTGTAGACTATTCCAAGTGCTGCCACATGGAACACTATCTCATTAGATTGGGTGTAGAATAAATTGTTACAGGCATTGTAACCATGGTACCTAAAGAAGGGAAAATCATAGGCATGTATGAAGGAATAATGTACAGCAGATGTGTCTAGAAGTGTTGTAATGATTACTTCATATTAGTTCTAGACCACAGGAACAAGGATTGGCATGGTTGATTAGTATACAACCTACATGTACAGTACTTCAGTCTGTGCGAGAACTCCTGAGTTCGAATCCGATTCCCAGCTATGAATACACATCCTTGCTTTAGGAACTTACTGCACATCAGTAATAAATTATTAATAATTATTAATACTTTACACTGTACATGTTTTGACATAATTTTTAAAAAAGTTTGTGTTTAAAATCTGAAGAGAAGTAGGTTCTTTATTCTCCTTGTTTACATTTTAATTCTCTAGTTACATGTATTTCTTGTGATTTCCATTCATTGGTAGAGTATATAATGACATAAAAGAGTAGGTATCCTTTTAAAAGGAGAATTACCCAAAAGCAAACTTGAGATCCAGTCCCTCGTTAGTTCCTCTCTTTCCACGGGTTGGGCTGACTGAGCGTGGCCGCTCCTCAATCTCTACCTCTTCCCTTTTAACAGACTTTGATGATCTTGAGAACCTTTAAACAGTACATGTATCAAAATATCATACAAACAAAGACCTTTCAAATCAGGATCACTTGTCAGAGTTCAAACTCACAGTGAAAACCCTAATACCTATACTGAGTTGTATATGGTGGTAAGAAAGAGGATGCTGGTAAGCAGCAATTTACAGTATATTATCATATAGACACGAGTGTTTTACTGGAAAATATACCACTCGTAAAATTCATAAAAACTACATCCGGGACCCGAGTGGTTTATTTTCCATAATCTCACACGTGAATTTATCGATGACATAATTTCGGTAATTTCCCTCCAAAATTTGTGGGCGTCTTGCGTCCTTTGAATTTTAATTACACATTTTTCAAAACTTTGCTTATATTTTGTCATTGTAGAGCTTTATTCAGCTCAGTGTTATTTCTCAAGATTATTGGAAACAATGTCTTATATTGCTGTACTGTAAATTTGAGCCGTCACAATTACTTTTTGGCAAATAAAAACCTATTATTTTATCAATATCTTTTTGTCTATATAATAAAAAGAACATTACATGGCGGCTTGAAGATATGAATTTTATTTCCTCATGGCAAAAACAATATTTTACTCACTCGCTGCACTCGTTCATAAAATATTGTATCATATCTTCGCGCCACCATGTAATATCCTCTATTTATTATCATACTTTACCAAGAACGCTGCCTTGAAGTCTTTGATACTTCTTCTTTAGGTTTCAGCGGACAAGAGTTTTGGTCATGTGCTAGAGACAAACAAGGTTTACAGAGGATAGCTCTCCTTGCATCTCGGGATGAAGCCATTATCCACAAGTTTTCATCAACTGTGCTCCAGTCTCTCAGTCCATTCTGAGACGCTTTCCGCCTGAATGCAACGTCATATCGTTGCCAAGCTTTCTTGTCCTGGCATTCACGGTATAATCTGGTTATTATTCCTTGATAGGCCAATAAATCTCTGATTCGATTAGGATCACTACGTGTAAACACAGCGACATAAGTAGCCATGCAATCAATCCACTTAGTGATATCATCCACTCTTTCAGTTTCATCAATAAACACCTTGTTCTTTGCATTTTCTCTTCCAAGATTTTCAGGAAGAAGTTCTTGGAAGTTAATATAATTTCCATCTCGTATTTGCTTAACAACTTCCTTGGGAACTGGTGGTTGGGCGGTATGCATATAAAAGTCTTCAACTGGCATTGCCTGTGACTCAAAACTCCTACTTAATGAAGTATTTGACCTTGCTTGGGCAGATGCGGACCTCCATAAACTTTCAAAACTTTTGGAGCGACTCCCCGAAAAGTTAAGAGATGCATTTGGAGTTATAGAAGTATTGTATTTATCATAATCGTCATCGTCGTCATCATCATCCGACCATTGAACGTGTGGGTACCCATTTCTCTTGTCAGAGCCAAAACGCACCTTGCCATTCACCAGTGTAGAACTACCATTTTGAGAGGTAGAAAGCAAAGTTTCCCACGCTGCCTTGGAGGTGTTTCCTTTGCGACCTCTTTTAGTATTGGTTCGTGCTGGATCCACTCTTTTCTTCTCTCTTGTAAACATTACAGTCACTGAAGAGATCGTCAAAAGATCTCACAAAGTCACGCTATCAAAACACCGTTAAACAAGCTCATTCGCTCTTCTTGCAAGTCATTGACAGTCTCATTAGTAGCATTTCACTATTTGATAATAAATCTTTTCAGCTGTGATCGACACACAAAACGTGATCTGAATTTAAAAGGACTTAAGTTTATGTCCCACTAAGTCTCAAACATACATAATAAGCTTAAAAACGTATTGTCTCTCAGGAGACCTCTGCTCATTTGTAACCGTCAGCATCTATAAACTAGCATACCCTCCTCGCTCCATGTACAAGTAGTTCTTAACATCGATGACTCATAGATCTTTTGCATTATATGCATATACATTTAAAAGCAACTCAAATATTTGCATTTCAACGAAAAACAAATCATAAACTCAGCCACAGGACTACGAAGTCTGTTGATTTCTGTTTACCGCGCTGGCTGTGAACCGCGCCTGGAAACAAATATCACGAAAGTGAGGCTACCGGGAATATATTATGGTCTAGTAACTAGTGACTTTCTCTCTCTCGCGATCGCGATTTTCCACCAGGTATGGTAAATTATCCCCGAAAATCTGTCTGCATCCGCTTCATAAGAAGGGTTGTCGAGAAATTCTCTTCATTTCTGAATAAAGCAATAATTGTTCTTGACTTTTGTTTCGGTATTTTGTGTCTTACTGAACGTTAACGTTCATTTACGTGGCATGTTTAAGGGCTTCTGTTGACATCAGTGTTTTGTGTCTCAGGGTTCAAGATGGTGCGGATTAATGTCTTAAGCGACGCTCTAAACTCTATTTGCAATGCGGAAAGACGAGGAAAGCGGCAGGTTCTTCTCCGTCCCTCATCGAAAGTCATTGTAAAGTTTCTCACTGTTATGATGAAACATGGTAGGTTAAGTGGCGTCTGTTTCCTCTTCTGGTCTTGTCGGACTACGAAAAAAACTTTGTTAGTGCTAGAAACACGTGCCATAAGTCCTATTTATATCTTATGGTATGTTTTGAGTTTACTTGGGTGGTGTAATGTCAATTATTTTCACTGATATTTCTCGCCAGCTGTGAAACTGTTGTCTGAGCTCAGCTGATGGCTTTACATCTACATCTACAACTCTAATCTTTTACCGTTTCACATGTAGGTCATGATCAGACAAACGTGCCACATACATGCTGGTTTTTCCTTGTTTTGTATTTTATCAGGTTGATTACTGGGTAAAGTTAGCAAGAAAAATAAGCAATTATTTCCTATCTGGTGTATATACTTTGGAGCAACTACAGACTAATTGTAGGAGTTTCACATAAGTAGCTCAGGTCTAGTTCAAACGTCAAACTTTTCACGTACCAAGCATAATCCTTCAATCAAGTACATGAGGAGATCGATATTTTAATCAATAAAGTCAGACGTGTCTTATCATGAATTAAGTTCGAGTAACCCACATGGGAATTTCGACCATGGAGCAACTCTGTTTCAATCATAAAACTTTTTGTGTACCAAATCCCATGTATAAATTACTATAATTTGTTTTGATTGGTAAGCATTGTAGAACATTGTACATCATGAGAGTGACTTGAGGCTGACTTATAAAGGTGGACATTTGAATCAACTGTCAAACTTGTATAATTTGGATCAACCCAAATAGGTATTAAGTTTGATACATGAAATGGTTGATGTTTGAACTTGGCCTCAGAGGCTCTACTGCTTTTCACATAAGACAATCAGTCGGTAACTACTGATAATAGGACCTTTGCAGCTAGCCATTTATGTGGTAAAAAACCACCGTGCTGGAGAACAAAAGTCACACTGGGACGAGACAAATTTCAAATTATGTATCTCTTTTGTTTGTCTTGTCCCAGTGCGACTTTAGCTCTCCAACGTGGCGGTTTGGTACCACGTGAATGGCTTACTGCAAAGGGCCTATTCTTGATTGATTGATGTTGATCAATCAGTCAATGGAAATTGATGGTCACAACTTTTTTTACTGTTAGCACCATCGTTTTCATGAATTTAACCATGTTATCATTCAACATCATTGCCTTATGGTGTTCAACTTGAACGGTTTCCAAACATTGAATGTTACAGTCAAACCTCTCGTAAGGGGATAAAAAAAGTGGTTGTTGCTCACTTGTAGGAGTTTGTAGCTCAAAAAAGGTTCATTAGGAGCCACTCGTGAAATTTACTGACAAAATTGCTTCTTTTCAGGTTATATTGGGGAATTTGAAATTGTGGATGACCATAGAGCTGGCAAAATTGTGGTCAACTTAACAGGACGCTTGAACAAGGTTTGATTCTATTAATTTTTCAATACAGTCTCTCTCTCCTGTTCTTTTTCTGTTAATAATGCTGTTATAACAAGGTTACATTAGCTATTCGCTGTACACTGTAGATGTGACCACGTTAGTCATTTGTGAGAGCTTTGACTGTTTTTATTTAATATAATTCCCTTGTAAATGATCTGCTATCCAGATTTTTTTCAAACTTGGCACAATAATTGAAGAACTGCAACAAAAAGATGGGGTCACCCTACCTGTTTTTGTCCCGCGTGCCCATAATTCTGAGCATTTTCCCCAGTTGGGTGTGAAATGTTCAAAACTTGAACAGCCGTCAAAAATTTGTTATCGTAAGAAATCATGAAACCTAGGGCCCATTTGTTTGTCTGTGCTATAATTTCTCAGTAATGTGACTTTTTAATTACCTGATCGTGCACATGGTCTGAAATTAACTTTTGTTATGGAAGTCAACTGGTAACTATATATGAATTTTTGGCTGCCTGATGGCCCATTGTGGCCACCAAAAATTTTCTTGTACAATAAAATGTAAAAAAGCATGTTTTAGACATTTCTGTGTTCAAAAAGAGCCCCACTCTAGTCATCAGAAAGGAACGTATGTGTATAGCATTTACGGTTTCGTTTTAACAAATTACCTTTTTGAGCGAAAAAATACCCAGCCTAGACTTCAAAAGATCTACGGTTTCACTTTCGAAGCCCAAGTGTCCAAATGTTCCACAAAATTCTTGGCAGCTTCTTTATCTCCACTTTGCAATAAATTCCAAAAACATTGGAGTGTCTTTACAGACACTTCGTCTGAATGAATATCCAAAGCACATGGTATTAAGCACCGGCATTCTGAGATAAACCACTGGAGATAAACATAGCGGCTTGGCAACGTGCACATTGCATTGCTTGCAGATCTTGTGGAGGTAGTTTCAGAGGAAAACTCATTTCAGTTTATTTCTAAAATATTGACCAGGTAAAAAGTAAGACACCTGTCAGTGAAAGGGACTAAATCATATTTTTAATCAGTTTCTATGAATGTTAAAGTTAACAATAACAATGTGAATAACAGTGCTACATGGTAAGTTGCCCGCTGAATTCTGGTTACCATTATTAAATTTTTAGGCGCAATTTCTGACCTTTTGCAAAAATATAAGAAAAATAGACATTTTTGGCATTATCTTAAACTCCTCTGTGACTTCAAATGGGGGGTTGCACGTCTTTCGTCTCTAAATAATATGACTTCTCCCATCCATTTTTCTACCTCCTTTAAATATATTTTTCTTGTGGTCATAAAAAGTAAAAAACACCCATAAAAAGGGGGTCTCTTTGCACCTCATTTGTCTCTAAACAATACAACTTCTCCCATCTATTTTTTTACCTCCTTTAAATATATTTTTCTTGTAGTCATAACAAGTGAAAAACACCCATAAAAAGGGGTCACCATTCTCCTTTCATCACAAAAAAATATCAAAGAAACAAAGTCAGCTTCAAATTATCAGTTTGTGCAAAGGGACTGAGATGGGTCCCAAGACCAACACTAGTTTAGCTAGGAAGAGTTATCAAAATCGTTCTTAAAACTATTGCGACTACAAAAGGGGCCTTTGTTAAAGTTGAAGTTAACGTTACCTCTCTTAAAGCAATTGGTGATCTTCAAAACAGCATTTATTGTCTCACTGTTATGCGCAATAGGTGTAAGTAGTGTGAAACATAGGAATTAGTTGGTAAGAGTAGTTGCAAAGTGAGAAGTGGCAGATTCAAAGTTGAATTAAGATTTAAACATGAGGTACCATGAAAGCACACTAGCATCCATCCACACAAAAACAATGAAGACTAGAGCAATGCATCTCCATAAATCATCGTCTTTGTTTTTTTTTCAGTGTGGTGTTATAAGTCCTCGTTATGACTTGAAAGTTCACGATATTGAACAGTGGGCAAGCAATCTCCTGCCATCGAGACAGTTTGGGTAAGCGAGCATATACATGTAGTTACCAGTCAGCTTTTGATATTCATTTTAATGTTATGTAATGCGTTTGTTATCCCCTGTTGTAGTCTGTTCAATTGTTTGTTTAAAATGATAGGATTTTGTGTATAGGAGGAACTGTACCATGGGTGCAACTGGTGGGGGGGGGGGGGGGGGGTCTTTAAGGATGTTGTCCACAGAATGAGTGGTGGAAACTATAGGCAACTCTCGCCTTACTGCCACCTTGCATTACAGACACCCAATAATACAATCAAGGGCTAAATCCAAGCAAAATTAATTACATAACTTAGTTTGACTGGACTAAATTCCCTTTATTGCAGCTCTCACTTTTAAGGACACTACACGCAACTTGCAGTCCGAAGGGTGTCAGCGTTAAAAGGATTTGACTGTATTAGTTACTCCTCTGGTTTTTGTTACTTCTTAAGGTTTAAAATGAATTAAAGCAATGGCCGTAAAGCAACATTTTGGGATCCTTTCCAATAAGCACCCACTCCTCCACCCAGGCTCCCCACCTCCTCCCCAAATCCAGGGTGCTTTCAGGCCACAGATGAGGCATTAAATATTATTAATTATGTCAGTCAAGATTCAAACTGCATGGTTGTGTTTACAGATACCTTGTCCTTACTACCTCCAGCGGCATCATGGACCATGAAGAGGCCAGAAGAAAGCACACTGGTGGAAAAATTCTAGGGTTTTTCTACTGACCGAGATCTTCATTATAAATAAACAGAATATTCCTCTGCATCATTTTGTTTTAGTTAATGTTAACATCCCCGCACCCCACTTCTGTCCCCTCTTGCGATGCGTTACCGAGCGCGGAACGAAGAATAGACTTTATTCGCTACTTTCACATTCCTATAATACACGTTGTGTACCCCCCAAAAGTTTTGCTTAAGCATTGCTTCCAATTTCTCTTGGGATTTACAATCCTCCCAAGAGAACTTGAAAACAATACTTATGCGAAATTTTGGGGGGTAAACAAGGTGTATTATGGTTTATGTGAAAGAAGTGAATTCACGATATCCGCCATCTTTGCACCCGCTTGTTGACTGATGAGATAAGAGCAGTGTCACGTGGTTTCTCTGGGGCAAACAGGTGAAAAATTTTCGCTAATGCAAGAAATCGCGGTTAATATTGTTTATTCTAGACAACAGATCATGAACATTTCATTATTTTTAAAGACGATAATTGCAGATTATGGGCGGAAGCGACCATTGTTACTTCTTTGGATTCAGTAGCTACCGTAATGTCTTCACAGCAAACATTAATGATATAAATCTTGTCGAAACTCGAACTGTAGGTATTGGCAAATTTTGGTTGTTTACCATTTACAAAAAGTTTCCGGAAAATCCGATTGGAAAGTAATTGGAACGCGACTGTTTGGGTGGATCCAGCGGAAAATTTGCAGGAGCAATAGAACATCTGAAAAGTAGTCCTGTTTTTCCGGAAAGAATGTTGCAAACGGAAATTCGTTTTCCACTTCTTCAATTCAAAGTTTTCAGGCCTGCTTGGCCGTTTTTCGGTAAAACTGATTTCATTGTACACATGGTAAAGGTGATTCCGAGACGAAATTAACCAGTCTTGACTTTTGCTTACCATTAGTCCGGACGTGAAGCCACTGGTTTGCCCATGTAAACGGAAAACAACTTAAATGTCACGCAACGTTCCCCGACAAAACGGCTGCGAGGGAGACCAGGCAAGCGTCATTTTCAAGTTGAGAATTTCTCCAAATAGGAAACGTCCTGCTTAAAACAGTCCGAATCAATCGTTATGGACAAAACTAACGTGAAACTACTAATTTTAGGGAAGAAGTAATGAACAGTATAGAAAATGATAAATAAAAAAAGTAAACAGTAAATAATGAACAGTAAAGAACAGTAAGTAACAGGAAAGTTAAAAAAAAACTTTGTCTCGTGGTACAAATTTCTGTATTAAAACCTGACTCTAAATCTTTCTAGCTAATGTCTAATCCTTGGGCGGGAAGAAAGTGGACGTCGAGTATATTAGTATCGAATTAGTAGAGCCTGAAAAAAGAGGAAAACTTTTAACTTCCCACTGCAACCCTAGCTTCTTCAGTTGATAAAGGTGTTCTACAGTTGCCGTTTCGTTCTTTCGTCGCTAGTTGGGGTGATCGGCACAATCAACCACCACTGAACCACCCTGATCTGCTGCTGGTATCACCGTTGGTGAAAAGGCTTGTGCTTCATTGTGCGATGTATACCGGGGGTTACTAAGAGATTTGGCGCATAAGTGAATGAAACTTAGTGAAAGTTGGAAAATGTATCATACCCTTAACAAAACCCCTGCGCGTTAACTCAAAATGTTAAGGCAGAAAATAGGTGTTGCTTTTCTTTCTTCGATGATCACGTAGAGCAAATAGCTCCCCTCATCCGTGTTCAGAAAAGGCCTGTCGTCATAGGATTTTATTCACAGACACTGTTAGAAACACTTGACACATTTCGCGTCTCCCTAATTCACAGCTGCAGATGAAGAGGTTTAATTTGGAAGATGATTAATGATGATTGAGTTCGTTTCCTGTGGTTCTCATACGCGTTAACAATGAAGCGGCAGGTACTTTGGACACGCTTGACAAAAAGTAGCACCTACACTCATAAAATTCAAGACTAGCGACAGCTTCTGAATGGGTCTTCAGTCGAACAAAGATGAACACAGAACTACATTTGGTCCGTTTTCTGGTTCTAGCTTTAGCATTTTGTAAATTATTTTTCCGAGTGGCTGTAGCCGAAGGAGAAATTAGCGAAGAAGATAAAATTATCAAAGATTGCAATGGAATTCTTTATCGGCTGATGGTTGATTCCGGAGAACCGCCATTTCCTGATACCGCTTGCGATGTGAAACAGGTAAGAACTGCCGGCGTCACACAGACAGGATAAATCAGTCCTCAGTTTCAGACTTTCAATCATCAAGGACTTATTTATTAAGAAGTGCGCAACCTCCTTGCTTGTTGGATCAGTTCGGTCATTGATACAAAATTATGTTGATTTCAAAACAATAATAATTATGTTTTGGCTGCTAAAAACAGAGAAAGATTATTGTCCAAGAAATCCATGACAATGCTAGAAGGCCTTCGTTATGCATCAGTCAATTCCACCTGCGCCCAGCCCTCGCCTTCCCCCCCTCCCCCCCTGCCCAAAGTTTTATACAATGCATGTATAAAACTTTACAACCCTCTTCAATTTATTCCTGTCCTTGACAGATGAGCCAATCTGCTTTTTTTCCAGTAAAATCCTCTGTGTATTTATATTCTGATAGGAAACTGCGTGCGTGTCAAAAGCTCAGGAATGGCGCCGGGGTTGGCAAATGCCCGGCCCCCGGGCAGTGCAAAATTTGCAAATGCCCCACCCCCGGGACTTACAAGGCCGGCAAATGTCCCGCAGTAGCCAGGGGAGGGGAGGGGGGCGCTGGGCGCAGCTGGAATTGACTGATTCATAAGCAACTCGTGTTAGCAATGTAAGAAGAAACCGGACAGCAGTAGAAGAGACAGGGATGCCCGTCGGAAAATTTAAATTAAACCCCAAAAGGAGACAGCGGCAGGCTTTTTTGACTCTGTAAGGTGACTATGGCCTTATTCGGATAATGAAAGGTGACCATGCATAGTATACTTAAACAGACAACCAAATATATATTAGCTATATATATAGTTATTTTAATTGCCGGGCTTAAGATATTATCATAGCCGAATGTTATATTTGATACCAAATGAATATGAGGAAATATCGGCCTTTCCTTCTTAACACCACTAAATGACACCAACAACTGCAGTTTACACTTTAATGAGAAGAGAAGGATACACGTCTCCTTCTAATGGAAGTTCCTCCCCGGGGTCAACAAACAATATGTGGAAAACAGCACCCACCCTTTCTACATATCGATCAATCAGTCTCCTGCCTGCACTAAATGCAAAGCTAACAGAGCCGTTTTCCAAAGTACCTCTAGATCTCTAGAACTGCGTTAACAAGGAAAGAGTCTCTTATCTTCGTTATTGTGCTGTTGTCATCATCCGGTTTAGACTCGCACCGTTTTCACAACACCTTCTTCTAAGTACATACAATTTTATCACTGGTAGGCATCTAACAAAACGTTTTCAAAAGTTTGTTCACAAAGTTCTTACGAACATTTTTCTTTTACAGAAAGTAATAGACTGCTTTGAAGAAAGACAAGGGTCAGGAATCCTTTTGGATAAAGATCGGTTTCTCTTACTCCAGTCTTCTATAGTAGATAAAGCGTTAATGTGTCCTAACAGCAACTTCGAGCAACTTGAACAGAGTATCCAAAATTCTGGTAAGTTCAACTTCTTGTTCTTTCTTGTCAGAAAACGTGTTGCATTTATCTCGGCCCGTCAAAGAGGGAGACATGTCTGATCGATTGTCTTCATGGCTTATGGAGTTTTCCTCGACTTTTTCGTTCTTTTCTTATCGAACCTAGTCGTATATGTTACGTGATGTTAGTCAGTATTAAAAAGACAAATGATTTGCAAATAAAAATATTTCTTAGTATTTTTTTTTCATCATGCATTATGTATTTGAGGCCAAATAATAACAATAAAGAAAAGTATTTTACAGACATATGCTTGCTTTTTGCAAGTTTATTTTGTTACAAGGAGCGGAAGAACTAGTAACTTTTTAAACGTTCTTTAAGTCTTGCTCTGCAAAAGTTTGTTTTGAAGTTTGCGCTGTATGGTTAGAGAGATTTTAGAGAGATTAAGATTCACGTTTACCGCAAACGACAAACGTTAGACTCAAGTTGAGAATTTCTCAGAATAGAAGATAGGCAGATAAAAACAGTCCCGATGATTCCTATGGTTAAAACTGGCATAAAACTACTTCTTTCAAAATGGCTGTCATGTGCCAGGTTTTAAAAAAAAAAGCGCTGTCCCCGGTCCTTTTTTTATTTATTATTTAGCACTCTTACCTTGTCTTAAATTTTAACACTAGCACACGCACATTTTGCACATCTGCTGTGAAGGTTTATCCCTTTTGGGATATTAGGAAATTAGAATTAGAATTCGGTTTTCCCATTATAGAAAGTAGACTGGGTCCGCGAGATTGCTAAATTGTATTTTTGTTCCCAAACGTCAAGTATACTCTCACATATCCTGAAGTCACAATTGAAATTCGATGGAGGAGTTTTTCTATTTCAATTTAACGAAATCATCTTAACATCTTTCCATCAAAAAGATCGAGCCATTTTTTTAATTAAAGAAGTTGTTCTTCTTGTCTTATAGCTACGGTCCAACAATTGCTTCTCCAGCATCCAAAAAGTAAGTTTTTTATCGTAAACGATTTCTTAGTCTTTCCCCTTTGTTCCTTCACTGACTTTGCTGCACCTTGCGAACGTAAGAAAGGAGAAGTCGCAATGTCACGTTGCCTTGGTAGCAAAATTTCTGGATCTCTACAAACCGTTGACATGTATGACTTTTCTGTGCATGACTGCACTCAGGAACAGAACGGCAGCCCATACTTTACTTACGTCGCTTGACAATAAAAATGGCCGTCTCTGTCAATAAAGATTTTTGAGGTCCAGAAAATTTGCAACTATGGTAACGTGACGTCACGCATCTCCTCTCTATAAAAAGAGATGGGCATGGTTACAATGAGCCTGGGATTAAGAGAGTCCAGAAATGCTTTGCTGATAAGAACGTATGGCCCTGAATGAAGTAAAGCTTGGTTCTTGTACAGGCCCAGCTAGCTTGCCATGCAGCATAATGACTGGCCTTCTGGAAACAGTTTATTTGTTTAATTCCCGCTTCAGTTGCCAATATTTGAGCCTCGAGAGAAAAAATATATATCTAGTTTTTCAGTTCTGAGGAACACGAAAAAAAATTCCTACGTGTACAAATTTCAGGAAGTAAATCTCGGGGAGCGGTTAACATTCGCGGGCCAAAGAAATGGCCCATCCACTTAGAGCGAAAGAAATGACCGATCCGGGTTTCTCCCCTAGATCCCAAATTGAGGTTTTATATATTATTTCTTTCCAGTTACCATACCCTTAATGGGTCCTGAAGACTGCGCTAAGATGATACACTTGAAATGTGAGAAGAAACTCTTCGACCAAATGGTAGTGGAACATTTGCCATGGCCTAAGACAACCAAGTGGAGGCAGTGTTATGACGAATATATGAAACAAACACAATGTGCATCGTCAATATTGGAGAAGTACTCCAATTTGCAAAAGTACTTTGGAGAGAATTTGAGACAATGGGAATATACTTCAGGACTTTTTGGTATTTTTATGAATGACCATCATGAATCGACATTAAAACTTATTGTTGGCAGATAGCGAAACTAGGAACTCGGTGTCGTAATATAAGAAAGGGTAAGGAGGAGGTAACCCTGGGTACCAAAGGTTTTTCTCTCGCGTGAGCGGCGATTGAGATGCTTCGAGCCTGGGGCCCGTTTCTCGAAAGTCCCGATAATTAACGGGCCCAGTAAGCTGTCTCCGTTTACATTAAAGATCGAGGTTTCAATTAGCCGGCGTAGCATGGCGGTTTTGTCGAGCCGGGCGCACGAGCGGCGAAGCCGCGAGAAAAATTTCAATAGTTTTGCATCTAGCATGATAAAACTATCAGTTAGTGAAACAGAATGGAGTAGTCTGCTAGCCAGGACCGGCGCTAATATTCTTTATATTTCGATTTGAGTATTTGTTTTCGGGCCCGAAAAGTTACCGGGACTTTCGAGAACGGGCCCCTGGTCAGCCGCGGGTCGACGCGTATGTAGTTCGGCCTTAATTAAAGCCGAAGCCACGAGCGCAGAACCGAAACCGGAAAACGCGCATGAAAAGTCTCTGGCACCCAGGGTAGGAGGGGGTTTGTCATGAAGTAGATGACAGAAATTTGTTCGTTTTGTGATCCAAGCGTAAGACTTCGCACACATACCCACGCTAGGCAATAACGAAAGTTAAGTCTTTCAGCCACCTGAAGTTTCACCGTTAACTTGAAAAATAAAATATCCAAAAACTGTGTGGCCATTTTCTCTTTCTTCTTAATTAAACATTACAATCCCTTAATTCCCAAGAGTAATTTAACAATATCAATATAGATCAATACATAGTCAAAAGAGCTGAGGAGCAGGTCGCAGCGAACGTTCGCTTCGTACTCACTGCAGGATTTGAGAAAGAATCCTTTGTTTCCGCAACAAGTCGCCCAAATTGTCTGGTTTGAATTTGTGCAACTTGTGGGAACAAAGATTCACAAAAAGATTCTTTTTTTAATACAAGCAAACTCCTCCTTATATGAAACTGCGACCACTTTGGAGAGTTCCTAGCCGCCAAAAAGCATTGCCGTACTACAATTCCTCTAGCTACGCAGACACAACAAATTCTTTTCCTTGTAATTTTTTTTGCGCGATGCAACAAAAACGTGCAACTTGTTTTTGAAACATTGGTGCAAAATGAGTTGAATAGCGATTTTGCGCGTCTCACAACCCCGGAATCAAATCTGTCATGCAGCAAATAAGGTTGTTGCAGGTTGCGAGAAAAGTTGTTGCAGTAAGTAGTGGGTAGTTCTATTTTTTTCGTAACAAAATCTCTCCATGTTGCGCGTTTTACAGGCCAAAAGCAAACTTGTTTTCCAGCAAGTGACGTAATTCCTGTGTATGGCGTGACTCCCGCGTAATTTTATCCAATCCGATGTCAGTATTCACGCAACATGCAACAACCTGATTTGTTGCACGACAGGTTTGATTCGTGGGGCTGGGGAAAATGTTTACCGGAGCTTTATGAGATCAAGAGAGAAAGAGCACATTGCAATCAAGAACTGGCAGCATAAACACACAACAACACACCTTTTAAGGATGTTTTTACTGATTGTACGAGGGCACTTCATACAATTTATTTAGTTTCACTGTATTATGAAGGCACAAGGAAGCTGTCACTGTCAAATAAATACAAATACATGCGACCCTTTTTTGCTATATTACCTAACTAATTGCACCTGGGAATGTTACAGTGTTACCTATGGCTATAAGTTCAAAACAACAGCAGAAAATAATTATCAAACGACGAATATTACACTAGGGAGAGGCAAACCTCCTTAACATCATGGACAGAGAAGCTACAGCGCTAGTTGTCCAACTTCAACAGATAGAAATGGGGTGATGTTTGGTATCTTTGGGAATATTTCGGAGAACTGTGCCTAAGGAGAGGTTCTTTTATGATAGTACTATTGATAGCCTGTTCGCAAACGTTTTTTCTTTTTTTCCGATGAATTTAGCGAGCGTGCGAGAGAAGCGTGCGCGTGAGAGCGAGCGCGGAGCAATGGCAAAACACTCCTTGTGCTAGCGGTCAATAAGCCCCTGTGGTTTTTCTTTTCAAACGCACACCCGCTCGACGATCTCTTAAGAGGAAATGGAGGGTCTGTGAACAGGCTATAGTATTATATACGAGGAGGGGAAAATTTAAAGGTTCAACAGTTATAAGATAGGCTTGCGATTGGCTAAAGAAAATGGCAAGGTTGCTTCTGATCGGTAAAGAGACAATGAGATTGATACAGTGCGATTAGATTGGTTTAAAAAGTAATTAAATCGTGTCCGCTTAGTTAAAGAAGCAGTGTTCTACGCGTTTTTCAAAAATACCATAATACTCTTTGTCGCCCCTCCAAAATTTTGCATAAAAATTGTTTTCAGTTTCTTTTAGGACTTACAATCGCCTCAAGAGAAATTGAAAACAATGCTAATGCATAGTTTTAATACAATGATGATACTTTATCTTGAACTTTACGTTTAAATTAAAAGCAATAACTGTACAATTCTGGGGAAAAAATAAATTGACGTTCGAACGATATGATAATTGAGACATTGTTCATCGGTAATAACTCCCTGTACTACATGTACTCCAATTAAAAGAACTCAAACGGCTAATATACGGTATTCTCTCAATTCTGCCAGACTCCACCCATTTTGCATCCGCGAAATGCAACCCGTTTCAGTTCTTGTTTTCAAGACTCATTCTTTTCTCACTCGCTATAAGATCGGGATCGAGTGTCACGTGGTCGATCCCCCTTTCCGTAAGTATCTAAACACCACAATACCAGCGGTTGCTACAAGTGCAGCTGCTAATCCGGCAATAACCCAATATGAAGTCGCAGTATCTGCGTCGGGGCCACAAAGGTGTCTACAGGGGAAGAAAAAAACATAACTGTGAATTGCGACCACGCTAAAAGTTTACTCTCATTGTAGTCATTTTCCGCCACATAAGCTGGACAAAACATTATAGCGAGGCAATTCAGCGAAACCTCTTTGCAAGCAGTTTTAGTCTTTCACAAGAGGAAAGTAGGAACTTTTTTTGATCACTTTTGGTTATGAAGGCAACAACAAAGCTTTCACACCTCCGAGCGCTACTATCTTAAAAACTTCGAAACATACTCAAGTTGTAATGAATTTTATTTTAGATCAGAGAGACGATTTGTCTACTTACGGATAGACAGCCATTTGTGCCAGGTTGCTGTAGATGGGTTTGTAAACGACAGGTCTACCAAGCGACGAGAATGCCTGAAACATAATAACATCAGATATGTTTTGTTCTTGTAATACTTGTCGACTATTCCATCGTTTTGTATGTATTAGATAGAAAGCAATGAGGAACGGTATCTAGTCTAAGTCATAATGAGTAACAAGGCACGCATAGACTACGAGTAGTCCCCCATGTTTCCTCAGAGATAGTAGAGCGAGCGCGCGTGAAAATCACCCCACGCGACCGCGTCTCGCCTTTTCTCGCGTGGGGTGATTTTCACGCGCCCTCACATTTCGCTCGCTTTACTATCCCTGAGGACAAATGGGGGACTACTCGTAGTCTAAGGCACGCAAGGTAATGAAAAAGTCACTCCATAGATCCTCAATCCAAAAAGTTCTACTCCAATGGCTTTAGTTGTAAATTAAAATGCCCGCCAACGTTTTAGGTAACAACCAAGCCTGGTAACCAGGCATATTTTGTCCACGGTTAAAAAGAATAATTCAACAGAATGTTTATTTAATAATTACTACAATTTTTCACAACTTAAATCATTTACAAAGTATTTAGTCAATTATGCATGACCGGTAAAAAACAATGTAAACTTCGTTGGAACACTGAATAGCTTTTGCGCCGGCAGGAAAACCATATCGGATATAGAGCTTCTATTCACACATAACAACGGTGATTTCGGCGCGATTTCTGTGACGGGGCGAAGCTGCGTCGCGCCCATCTCTAAAGTGGTGTGTAACATATCGGATAGGTGTTCATACTGTACCGGATAGCATTTCATGTCGGTGTGAACATGGCCTTATTCACATGCCCCGCTCACATACCTGAGGTGGTGGAAGCTTGTTTAACGTACAGTACAAGTCTGGCTGCATTTCAAAATCCTAATAACACAAACATTCAACAACAGGGATGTCACTAAGATTTCACATTGCCGGATAAATACAACAAGTAGGGGGGGAATCAAACAGCTAGGGAGTTCTTTTGGTTCTATTTTTCTTCTATTAAAAGTAGCCGGGGGGCACTCTCTTAGTAGCCGGGGAAAATCCCCGGCCCCCGGCTGTTAATGACAACCCTGCAACAATCAAAAGCAATTCTTTACTTCTTCCAAGCAAACGGGGCAGTGTTGTTGTGTATATACATTGGAAGATACCCTACCTGTTGAGCTCTTATTCCTTCGTTCTTTCCTGCTATTAACAGGCAAGGAACAGTCTTGGGTAGTTTCTAGGAACAAAACAATAACGCAGAAATAACAGCTCGCCTTTCGCAAAGCGGAGAGTATGCTATGAGAACAACGAATAATAATAAAAAAATAATTGTCGCTTTTAAATACCTTTTAAAACCTTTACATTTCCCAGAATGATGTAAACTGGGCTGTACTTCTGTCTTAATGATTCTTTGAAAATATCGTAAAAGATGTCAAAATCGGAATTTTTCCTATCCCGATCGCGTATTGGGCGGGACTCGGGATTTTCAAGCAACATCGGCAGAGTCCCGACGAGATCGGGATGGCTGGATCACAGTCTGGATAGTGATACACACCTCTCTAAGTTGTACAACTTGGTTAAATGAAGCAGCATCCGTAGAGTCATACATAAAACACGCCACATCACAACGTCGGTCATGCAACAGGAGGCCGGATTTTTCCCATTCGATTTCACGTAGCTAAAGCAAACCAACATAAATGAGCAAAATCATGTTTGCGCGTGTTCCTTAGAGACTTGAAGCAAGTAAAAGGTGTAAAGAATAAATAAGTTGCTAGGAGCTTAATCAAGGACGACGGCAACGGCAGAGAAAACATCACTTTTAAAATGATTCCGTGTTTTTTCAAACTTTGTCGCGTTTATTCCAATTCCCTGAAAATGTCAAATGTAGGCAAATTTCCCTGGAGTTGATTTCTTGTGGGCCACACTTAAGTTTAGAAAGAGAAAGAAAAATTCGCCGTCGGTTGTTTACGTCCTCCATAAAATCTGAAATTAGGCATTTTCACGCCGTCGTAGCCGTTCAGGGACGACAAAGAAATCTACAAAAAAGCGTGATGTACGTGCAAAGTTGTTTGCCCATCTAAACTTATTGCTTATTTGACGGCCTCGTTGCCGTCGCCGTCGTCGTTGCCAAAGCTCCCTATTAATAAAAAAGAAAACGTCTCTCTACGACAGCAAACTTATAATCGCTTTGGCTCTGACAAGGCTTGTTATCTAGCTATAAAAAAGCAGAACAAAACACACACACGCACAAACTCCAGCACCACTGACTGTGACAGAAAGTTAATTATAAGAGTTAATTAAAACCAGAATATCCAGTCCATCCACTGATACGTCTTAGCCGTCTAAGGATCCATATCGCTCTTTCAAATCTCAGAGAAGAGTATCCTCGGTCAAGATCACTAAGGGGCTATCCACACTTGGTGATTGGGCACCAGTGCCTGGGTGCTGGCACAAAATGGTGTTGTGATCACACTTTGAGTGCCCGATATATGACTGTGTGCATAGTTACTCTATTTCGCCCTGTCAGACGTCATTTTGAAACATGAGCTTAGCAGCGAGAACAAAGCTGTGGACTGCCCGGCACTAACAAAAATTGTGTGCACACAGAAGCCCAGTGCCCAGTTATGTGCCCGAGTACAAGGTCGAGACCTTGTAGATCTTGTACTCGGGCACCGGGAGCGCGGCCGAATTCTAGCGTGGGTACTTGACACGATGGTGTGTTCACATTAGTGCCCAGCGAGTAGCGTACTAGGGCGACGTGCGCGAACACCAAGTATGAACGCTCCGGCTGCCTTTCAAATTGTCATTGCTAGCCCACCTTTACTATGAATTTGACATTGAACAAGATTCAATGCACAAACCCATGTTAATGAAGCAGGAGACAGAACAACTTGAATGATTTCTTAGCATTTTGGAGCGTCCATTAGACAGGGGGCGTTTATGAGAGAGGGCGTTTAATACAAACTTAACATCGTAGATAGGAGGGGCGTTAATAGAGACGTGTATTTGATGGTGGGCGTCTATAGGATCATCTAACGTACTTCGTTTGTGTCAGCCCAGAGTATTTTAAAATGTATGGTGAAAAAAAAAAACGCGAAAACGTGGCTATCAATTCTAATATGACAATTAACGTGCTCGAAAAAGCCAGATATTCTTCTTTTGTACATACCACTAAGTATTTTTCTTGTCTGTTTACTTCCAACAGATTAATGGCATAACTTGACAAATTCTTGTCTGATTCACCAGGCTGTATAAACAGGAACCACGAAAGTAAAACAAAAAGTAAGACACGGTGAACGCGAAAACGTGATTGTCTTCCACAGCCACACGTGCCATTTCTCTATTTGAGCTTCTGAGCATTATGCTAGCATTTTTTTGAACATTTGAGGGCCTTTTTACGTGGAGGGAGGAAGATCCGAGCACCAGGAAATCCTAGAAGGCGGAGCAACTTTCCGTTGGTTCCGTGTGGTTAACAAAGACGGCGGGCGACACAAACAAAATGCAATTTAGACCCTTCTGCTCTCTTTACTAGCGTTAATAACTACCTCTCAGCAGAATTATCACAATTTTTATCTCATGGTAAATCCAAAAGAAATGGTCGGCCTTTATTACCGTGATTACCCACTAAACGACCCGCCGCCATCTTGTCTGGCTTCTCCCTAAAACTAGGATCTCCCTAGCGAAAGACGTTTACGCGGTGTTAGGATCATCCTAGTACTAGGATCTTCCCACCTGAAAGGTTGGGAGATCCAAGTACTAGGAAGATCCTAGCGCTAGGGAAAAGTGCAACCCTTTTCATGTAAACTGAACACAGAAAACAGATGGCTTTAGGATGATTCGCCTTCTAGGATTTTCCTCGCTCCATTTCAACAGCTCATAAAGCATTAAGCATTGATATTCAAGCATTTTAGTGGCATTTTCCCGGAAAATTATTTTTTTCTTGGAGAAAATAAGAATCAAAAAAAATTTTTACGAGAAAATAGAGACTTAACCTTGAAATTCAGAAAAAAGATATCAATTTAACCTCTGTTAAAATGTTTAGAATTAACAAAATAGCCTCTCAGTGATGAACATCATCCAAGCATTTTAACGACATTTTGGGGGTGACCGAGCATTTAAGTGAGAAAAATGAACTATTACGGTTAGGCAGTTTAGTGGGCGGAACAAACGCATAACGTACAAAAGCCTATCACCATTATATTCTACTTACCTCCAGAGTTCGTCCTAAGAAGGCTTGAAGAAAGGCAGTCTGTTGGGAAGAAAGAGCATTTTTTTGGTAAATTAAACTTATATACAAGAGAACCAGATGAAGAGAGAACGAAAACAAATCTGAAAGTAAAAACACTGATCTGTAGATAGATTAATTAAAGGTACGTCCGCCTTTTACTAAAGTAATATTTAAGTCCAGAGCTTACGTCTGGTTCCTCTAAACCTTCTACCGACAGTTTTTTCTCTAGAGGCATATCCTCACTGCATACTCATTACCTCACTGCGCAATACAAAGTTACAGGAAAAGTCCGCGACTGCTAAGGCAATAGGCATGCAACAAGGATAAACACTGACGTTGTCAACCGCCACCAGGGGAGGTGTGCGGGTCGCAAAAACTGACCATGGTCCCGGAGTACCGATCATTAAAAATGACCACGTTTTAGGCAGCACGGCCAAATTCTTAGTCGAGAGGCGCAAAGCATTACAAGCGCTACAAGCATGCGTGATTTCGAGGGAGTGCACACAGATTAAACAAAATTGCTGCTATGAGCTAGTCAGTTATGCAGTGAGAATAGTGTTTATTTCTTTTCTTTAGGGTTTTTCGGAAGTGTTGTCAAAAGTATTTTGGTTGGTTCACGCAAGGTACCTCGCATTCAGTTAACTTTGACACCATTCATGGCTTGACAGACCGTTGTATAAATGTTGGTGAGAATTTGAAAAATAACCTGTCTTTTGTATTTTGTGCTTTTGTGGGATTTATCTATTGATGCGATTTGGAAAGACTTTTCAGTTTTGATTCAGTTGACTGCGCAGCCTTTTTAGTTACTGTCAGGCTTCTTCAGATAAAACATTTTGAACTAAGGAGAGATTGTAAGTACCTTTCCAACTCCAGGCGCTCCAAAAACATAACACTGAAACACTGAACGTGACGTCTGTTTCTTCTGCAAATCAACAGCTTTACTGCGCGTAACTGGAGGCAAAGAAAGCAGACACTTGAGTCGAACGATTTTTTCTTCATTGTATTACAGTATTTCTTAACATGTTTATTCACAAAGAGTATTTCCTTAACTAGTCCCTAGACCTCATTATTCCGCGCGGCCAATCCGTTTCGGTTCACGTGGTCCAAGCGAAGATGTGAGGGCGTTACACGCCCTTTCGCCTCGGATACGTCACCGAAGTGAATTGACCGGAAAGGCCTGGGAAAACGCCGTACAGGGGCAAGGCAAAGTATTTCCTAAATGTTTTTGATCGCATTTTTAAGGTTCTCCTTGCAGACTTAGCATTTATTAAGATGTGGTTTACCAAGATAATAAACTTTCTAGCCGAGAGTGTTTTCCGTCTATTGTTGTTAAAAAAGAACTTTTTAAAAAAAGAGAGAAAAGGCTCGCAATTTGTTTTGAATTTCAGGAAAGCAAAACGAAAAAGAAATGTACGCAAAATCAAGTGGAAAACACCAAAAAATAGTCTGGGAAGGGAATCGGCTTGGGCTCGAAATCATCAGGAGGTTCGAAGAACTAGGATTCCACTGAAGACGATACGTTTGAAACAAATTCACTGGAATAAAAAGAAAAGGGGCAAACAAAGAGAGAACCAGCAAGGAAAGATGAAGAATAAAAAGAGACGTGTAAAATGAATGAAAAAAGCAAACAGGAGATAACGAAGTGAATGAATAGACGCATTAGGCTCGATAACCAGCCGTTGTTCGGGAGCCAGGATCAAAGCTGGAATCCGGACTCGGGAGACGACGGAAATCGAGCTCACGAACGCACGTAAAATAAAGATTGTGTTAAAAAGAACAGAAAAATAACGTAAACGAACAATAGCAATAAAACAGACAAGAAGAAAATTAGAAAACAAAAAACAAGAACTAAAAGAAAAAGAAACAGTTTGTCCACTGTGGAAATCCAACTTTGTTCAGTACAATTGAATTTTTATCATTAGAGCTTTTAAAGTTTCTCTCTAGAGGCCCGAAGGCTTATCATTTCTTCGAACTAGTTTAACAGGCTTTTTTTCAGTATTGAAGAATGTCCTTAAATTTTGCTAAGTTACTTTAGTGTGAGTAAAAGGAATGCATAAGGGCAAAGTACCCAGCTTAGTGTTTACTTGGTCCCAGTGAGGATTATTATAAGGTAAGAATCGAAGCTTTTTTCTCATCTGAATGAGACGAGACACGGATGAAACCAAGGTGAAAGGCAGAGGAGAACAGACTAGAAAAGAAGAAAAGGAGAAAAGCAGAGATCACACAAGTTAGTTGGCTCACAACAACATGTTTAACAATCATCACTGTTGTTAGTTGACTGCAAACAACGCTTTGTTATTTACTGTAAGTACTATGGAATTGTCGGTTGTCTGTTGCATATTACGGGGGTTTACAAATGAGCACAGCAAGGCCAAACTTTAGAAATCGCAACGTCCATGCACAGGTAGACCAAACTAAACCCTAAGTCAGAGTGTGTGCGTGTGCGTTGACGAGGGGTAGAGCTAGCTGGAGTTATCTGATCATTTACAGTAAGTCGTTTTAGGATCAAATTAAAGGCGTGCAATAGCAAGTCTTTCAAAACTCATTGACAATTCATAAAGAAAAAACACTTCTAAACTTTACGTTCAGTAATTTTAGACCCCCCCCCCCCCCCAAAAAAAAAAACAATTCTAAATGTTAGTGCAAGAATGAGTTGGTCTATATCAGAGATTTTAAGCTGTTCAAAAAACTAGCAATCGTATATTATCAGGTTTAAAAAACTCGAGGCGAAGCCAAGAGTTTTTAAACCTGATAATACGTGAGATGGAAAAGTATAAATAGTTTTCCTTGACAATAAAAAGTACGAATTCATTTCGCCTGTAAATAAGACTTGAGCTACACAATAAGTAATTGTCTTTGTCTTCAAAGGTTTACAAGGCGTTGACACCATTTCACAGCTACTTGCGACAAGCTTGAAAAATTGAAATAGTTTGTTATTTATCATCACCGATACCTGTTATTGCAGTTTGCAGAGAAGGTTCATTTTCCTGATGAGTGTAACCAAAAGAGGCCAGATATGCCAACATCCTCGTGTGGTCTAAAAACGTTGTTAGCCTAGTAAAAATATTGGAAAAACAAGTTAAGATGTACATTCATCAGAAGCAATCGTCTCCTGTTACAAGATAACACCATTTCATTTCAACATTGTTAAACCTTCAATTATATAGAGTATAAATCTTTCGCCACATTAGTCTTCTTCACTTTCGTCTTTAGACGTTTAGACTTTCGAAAAAGTCCTAATCGTCCTATTTAACAAGGACCTTAAGATCCGAAGACCTGCCAGCTCTCTTGCATTCATAATAAGTAGTGAATTGTAGACTTCAACTTTCCTGCACTCAGTCATATTAAAAAAATACAGTCCAACCTCCATTAAGAGGCGACACACACCCTATAGTATGGGAAATTAAACCTCTATTAAGAGGCCGAGGCCACCTTTTGGCCATGCCAACGAGAGTTCTCCCATTGTAGTCACCTCTATTAAGCAGCGGCCATCAAGCGCTTGATTCACTTAGCTTGGGTTCTTTTTTAGAATATGATGATATGATATGAAAATTCCTATGAAAACATTCATCTCGAGTTCGGAAAAAAGCTAAGCTCGCAGAAATTCTACCGAGCTTGCTTGTGTTCATTCACTACTCATTACGTACACTGTAAGAAAGAAAAAATATTGACATTGACAAATAATTCACTTTTCAAATAATGATTTCCTAACTACAACCTGTCAGGGGTTCCCTTGATCTGGCATGACTATACGATGAATGCTGTAAAAGACAAGTGTGAAATAGCCCGAAGCTCGTAACCATCCTTCCTAGAGTTTCTAAGTCAAGTGGAGAATTTGAAATAGTCTTGATTTTCCTCTTGCTTTTATATGCATGCGCACTTACTTGAGTGGTTACTTACGTCCATTGAGCTAAAAATCCCTGGAGAGTGATCCAGCCATTGGCATTAGTTTCAACAGAGTTGACAACATCTTCACCCCAGGGCATTGTGGGAAAAATACTGAACAACTCCTTTAAATCACAAATATAAATAAAAAAATTAAATAACAATTTAAAAGTAGCATATCCACTTAGAGGTTCTTCATCTACTTGATTTCTGGTCGAATTGGAATACGAAAATGTTGGTTTTTGCAGAGAGGGGAAAACCAGAGTACCTGGAGAAAAACCTCTAGGAGCAAAGGAGAGAACCAACAACAAACCCAGGTGTGGCGCAGATGCCGGGATGTGAACTCGGGTCCAATTGGTGGGAGGCGGGTGCCCTCTACACTGCACTTCCCTTGCTCCCTAATAAGTATTACAATAAAAACAATGCTAATATTTGTAAGAATGAACTGCTTTTTGTAATTGACTGCTTACCTGAAGTTCTTCTGGCTTCAGTGCTTCATCCTCATCCTGTAAGATGGAGGAGATAGATTACAGTGAAAACCAGATATAACAAAGTGGCCGGGAACTGGAAAAACCAATTATTGTGATGAGGTGAATGGTATGTGTGTCCTGTTATATACACATAACTTAGCTTGCGTAGCAAGTGTTTCTATGTGGTTTTTGTGCAAAGAAAGACAAGGACGACGAGGAGCGTTCTTTTACTCACCCCATTTTTCACGCGGTCTTTAACTCTCATTCCCAGTTCTTTGCTCCGAAACCGCACAAAAACGCTTGCTACGCAGGTTACACATAGAAAATAACTTCACTTTTGATACTGGGATTTGTTGTATATAGGCTGGAGCTTGCTAAATTGGGATGATTAATCATCATAGCAGAGGTAAAATTCTTCTACATTTAATTTAGAAACTGCAGTAGAGGAATCAGAAGTTTCCACTGTTGCTTATGTTCTTCTTTTGTTTTCATGAGTGAAAGAAAGAAAATGTTTTCATAGTGTGGCAACTAAAATTCAGCTTCTTAATAAATAATACATTTGCTGTATACTTCATCGAAAATACAATGACAAATGATAAAATTAAAAAACTTTATTATTAATACATAACTATAACAACAAATGTATAAAATATCAAATTACTAATTGAAAAGGGTTCGTTCTTTGAGCTCTTCAAATCCCATGAATCTCCATGCCTTTTTCCATGAAATTTTTCCAAATTTAAAATACTATTCTTGTTTTTGGTGATTTTTTTTACCTAACCCAGATCAACAGACATAACTTCACTTATGTTGATCTTACTTTATCGTTGCTTTGACATCTGCAGTACTTAATCCAGCAAAAATTAATACTTTCAAAATTCCATTTTCATGTCTTTCTCTGACCCAAAATTAAATTCCATGACTATCCAGGTTTTCAATGACCCATACAAATCCTATTCAATCAATACATAATTTCAACATTTTTTTTTATCTTTCAGACTTAAGTACAAAAGGATACTAAAGTCTCGGCATATTAATGTTTTAAATAACATTCAGTCACATTTTTTAACTGATAACAAACCTTATCATGCCTGTGAAAGAGGTCAATAAGAAACTGATATCCTGCATCTGATAATTCCACTGTCTGTTCTGTGCCAATATCAATCCTTTGAAATTAACCAAAATACCACGTATCAGGAGTGCTTAGTGCAACCTGGTCGCCCAACCATCTCCTTGTCTCTTTACAAGCAAATGAAATTTCCAGCTGAGATATGGAATGTGCAAAACAAGAAACTACAGCTACTACTATTAACAATGAAAGATATTATTCATAGTGGAATCTTGTAAAATGAAAACACAAATTCACTGCATCCCCCAATCACACATCAGTTCTCTCTGAGCAATACAAGAAAAATTGCTATAAAAGATGTCACAGCGCAATTTGCAGTTGTTATAGCAGCCCACAAAAGACCTCAACACTAGAGTTCTCAGTAGCTTAGTAATTAGGGAATGCCACTAGTATCTGGAAGGTCATGGGTTCGATTCCTCTATGGAACACAGGATTTTCCGAGTTCTTCTCTCCACACATATCATTCTCGTGGCTAAATGTAATTTAGGCATAGTACAATATAAACCTTAAAACAACTTGCTGCTCAGCAGTTTTGGGGGCAGCCTGATACCTTTAGCAGGGGCACCTTGTGATCTTCTATAAGCGGTTGCTTGTTTGCAGTTCTTCACAAAGTGTCTCCACTATAGCCTTGTTGCTTGCTTGACATTTTCTTGCTTTGTTTTTCCCAACCAACCCTCCCTTTTTATTCCAGGGCTAGGCAAGTATTGGTTGGTAAGTATTCCACTGAACTCTTCAGTGCGATGGTGCCTTTTGCAGGCTGCTTGCAGGCCTGCCATGAATACCTCCATCTTTGTGCCAGAGCATTGCCTGGCTCCACCAACCATGTAGGCAAAAGGACCCCAGCTCGTCTATTGGTGATGAGTTTAATACTTATTGTTGTTAAAAATATAATAAAGTAAAAAGCAGTCAACCTACGCTGGACACAGATATTCCGGCCTGAGCTTTAGTTCATCTCCATATCCAAACTTCCTCAGTACTGTCCACGTTGTCTCATGACGCCCTTTATGGATAAATAGAGTGTGGAGGAAAAGGAAACCTGATATAAGAAATAAAAAAACATGAGAAAAAAAAAATGAATTTAGTAAAATATACAAACAAACAAACCAATTTTGAAACAGCTGTATCACAACCAAGCCCTAGGATTCCATAGTAACGATCGTTTCCAGTACCATGTTGTTAGCATGGTCTTAAAATGCAAAAACCAAAAACAACAGACTAACACCCACACTGTGAGCAAACACAAGAAACACTGCTTCAACCAAAAGCACATTTAAAAGCACAGTACAGTGGAACCTCAATATAAGAAACCTCAATTTAACAAAGTCCCCTGAATAATGAACATTATTATTCGTTCAAAATATTTCACCGTTTCTGATTAGCTCCAATTCCCCAGCTAATTCTTCATAACCAACTAGCACTGACCAAATTTGGAAGACATGAGCAATATACAATCGATTTGTTATTTATTTTATAGCAAACGAGGTTTATCAATGTTATATTTGATAGGAAACGAGGCTGCATTGGAAAAAGAAACACAGGTTAATTATTAAACTGCGTTTTTAGTCTGAAACTGTGCCAAAAAATAGGCCAAAGTTTAGAGGAAAGTCTACAAGGAGGTAAGCTTGTTAAGAACTTTAAAATAATTATTTTGAATGAATGACAAAACAGTTATTGAATTTGGCTTTTGTATGATGTGAAAAATTATGCAGATCTTGGAGGATGTTATCCACCAAGGCTGACCCAAATGACATCCTCCTCGATCTGCGTAATTCTTCACATCCTACTCAGCCTCTTTCAATAACTGCTAATAAAAATTTATATTCTTTGGACCAGCCAACCAATCCCCAGTCTGTTATCTTGTATAATTTGTAAGCGGCCTTGGAAAGGTTGTGAGAGACCTTACCACTTCTGGTGCAAAGGGGGATCAAGGCAAGGTAGAAGGGAGAAAGAAGAGATGAATGGCAGATCTTGGTTCTACCAGCAGCACTCCTACAAGATATATGCAGACAAGGCAGCTTATGGCCTATATAGGCTTGATGTAACAGTCTATCTGTAAGATTTTCATTTTCATTGCCAATGAATCCGCCATTACTTTTTTCAGCCATTTTGGAAACAGGATCTGCCAGTCGTCTTCTCTCTTTTCTCCTTCCCATCATCCCTAGTACTTCCCTTGACTGTGCTTCTCTCATTATTATTAATAATAGGAGACTGAGAGATGACTGGGGATGACTCAGTTTTTCCAGTCCCTTGGCCCTTCATTATATCAAGGTTCCACAGACTGTATACTGAGACCAAGTAACCTTTAAGTGTGAGAGCACCATTGCTTAGGCCATCATCCACATTCTTTCTGACCACATTCTTAACATCCTGCAATCCTTGCCCTTCGAGTGGAGTATTAAAGCATCGATTCTGAAAGTAAATCACAACCCGCATTTATTTCACTAATGTATAGCAAAGAGGTGGAGAGAGTTGGCACTTTTGGTAAAATGGAGATAAAAAAATTTCTTTCACCAAATAACAAAATTAAATTTAAGGCACTGTAAATATATCAGAACTAGCCAGCAAGATCAGTCTAGTCATAAAGAGCATTCCACTTTAATCAGAACTTTCCAGCAAGATCAGTCTATTCATTCATAGTATGCCAGCAGGGATGGGTGTTTAGTGAGAAAGAAAAGAAAAGAAAGAAATTAAAGAAGAAAAACCGCTTTTAATTTTCAAAGAGGCCTGTCCAACTAGCTAGTTCTGACTTTGGTAGGGGCCTTTAGTTAACTAACCCAGAGTTTCAGAGAGCAGCTGCTCAATTTAGTTATCGCCAAACCTCCTTCTTACAGTTAGGTATAATGCCAAAGGCAACTTGTGATAAATACAGGCAAGTCCAAAGTGGTGGAGACAAAGGGAATTAACACTAGTCAAGAAATACCGGTAAAAACAATATAATAACAATATTTATGACAAGTAGTGGTAGTTTGTACCATCTCACCTGGAAGTCATTCAGTTCTTTGTCGTTCAATAAACCATCATTATCGGAATCTGATATCTGGGAAAAGCATCAGACCACTTACTCTTGGTAAATGATTGGTGACAGTCAATCAAATCCAATCAATGAAAATAAATTTGACCCAGATAAATGAAGGCCTCAGTGCAAAAATGGCACCTACATAAATTTAAATTGCTAATTTTCCAATGTGCACATAAGAAACCAAATTTTGGTCTCTGGTTCTTTGGGGGGTAAGAAAACATAGAGTTAAAAATTTTCCAAATGATTTCCACTTTATTGAGCTCAAATCACGTATGTAAAAAACATCAACCTTCCTGGCAGTTTCTTTTGTTGCCATACAATAGATGGTCATTCTCAGATCTCCAGGTCATTGTTATCAAGCTGCAGTATGTACAGATCCTTTTCTTTGCACTAAGCTAATCAATATCTTGCCGTAGTATCCCCTTCCCCCTGGTTTCAATGTTGTAGAGTACAGTGTACATGCCGCTTTCTAAAGTGAAGCCTTATTTGAGCTTAAGACCTTGTTTGATAATGTCCTTTGCATTAAATGTTAATTCTCAAATACACAATCCAATATTATTACATTTCACTGACATCAACAAAGAACAACATTGTCAGGGGGAGGGGTAATAGTTTTTTTCTTTTGGGGAGGGGGAGGGGCTTAGTTGAATCAATAAATCAATAAAAATCGGTAAATCTGATTTGATTAATATCTATTGTATTGATCAAAATTGACAGAAATCTCACTGCAGGTTCTATTTCATATGAATTCCCATTAGCAATGATACCTTAAATATTCTTGACAGTGCAGCCTGGCATAATGGCTTTAACTAAAATATAAAAATAATAAGAAGAAATCAATCTAATGCAAGCTGCTCAATAAAGCTAATAGAGCTGTATATCTACCGAAGGAAATGTTAAGGGACGGTGTTCTTTTGGGCCCTGATCAAGGTTGCAATAATAATATTTGTGTGTAAATGGTACAAGCACCCCAGTACATACATGTATGCATCCTGTCACTATTATTGAACATAACAAAAGTCGACTTGAATGGGGAAAAGCTAAGCGACAAGTTTATAAAGGCTTCTGTAAAGTTGGCTTAAGTATTAGGCTCTAAAAACATCAATACTGGGCTCAAATCTCTGCCACGGGACAATAAAAGTTCTCATTCACAATTTTTTTTATAATTCTTATTCTAATCATTCACAATCATGTGTGATTTAATTCTTATTTCACAAACCTCTTTTGTTTCAGCAGAGAAAAGAGGAGCTGTTGGATGCAGTACTGCTTTTTGTGCATAGTAAAACATCTCAGATATATTTTTAAGTTCCTTTGCAGAGCACTGTGGAGGCAAATCCAGTAATAGAAATCTTGCAGAACATTTAAAATTTAATTGACAAAATAATAATTAAGACAGTTAAATGTAAAAAAAATGGCAAAAACAAGAATAAAATAATGTTCACCTCAACACAAGTTTCCACTTCAGTGTAGTCATTCATTATGGGCAAAACAGTCTACCAGGATGGAATACACATGCGTATAAGTCAACAAAAAAACTAAGTGACTGTAGTCTTCTACAGTTCCCCTTTGCATTACAAGGGACACAATGCAATTTTCTATGGAGAGTCAACCATTTTATCAGAAGTCACAAGATGTCTTTACCCAGAAACTACTTTAACAGCGACTATAAACGCCACTGGTATTTGAAACAACTCTGTAAGCACAAATCACTGCAGTACACTTTATAACACATTTATTATGAATGTCTTTTTATCTTAAGAAATCCTACAGCCATGAAAAAAAACCTGTCAATAGGATTTACTCCTCTTGAAATAAAACTGGTGAAGGCACCAAAATAACATACTGATGTTGCCACAACATCAAGTAGTATTGGTGAATCTATATCAATCAATAATCAATAATCTTTATTTATACTCGAACTAAAGATAGCAACAGTATTTTGTTACAATTAGTTAAGGTGAGTCTTGGGACTCATCTTGAGAAAAATCATGACTCCCATAACCAGTGAGTCCCAGTTCAAAAAAAAGGAGGCCTAAATTGAAAATGCTTGGGCCTTTATGTAACCAGAGAAATTAATCTGGAGACAGATGCCAAAACTCTTCATTACAGTATACTGAAATTAAAATATAGTCCTTCTATATATTTAAAGCACAAAAACGACCAAATCTTTACACAACAGCCACAGAAATCACTTGAACATGATATTCTACTAAAAAATCTTCAAATTGATCTTTCGTTCTTTGCATCTTCGGGGATTTTTATGCATCAAGGATGCAGGATGCAGAGTTAACAAAATCACTGTGGCAATAAAATGCTAATATCTCCAAGAATCTTTTCCATATTTCCTTATTCAATCTACAAAATATGGACATTGATGTCTGTAAAAAAGTGCCTCTCAAACAAACAAACAAAACAGTTTGAATGTACGATGTAAGTGAAATGATGTCCTCATTGGATGTAAGGCCAAGTTATGCTGCCGGAACTGTTCATAATTATGGGGGTCACGTGAATGATGAAATTAACAACACCAAAGACAGAGTGTAATAACTTACATCCATTGTGCTTCCATCAAAGAGGTCTGACTAAAATGCAAATTAAAAAAAATTTCAGTTAAAACATTTAAGCTTTGATTTATAGCATTGGTCTAACCAATCACATTTTCAAATGTAGATGATACACTCACATGCCTTGCAGAGCTACACTCATTTGTACTTTATAGTCACCTACTATTGTCCCGGCTGTGAGAATTTTACCTTAGTTTAGGAAAACATACACTCTAAAAAAACAACACATCCTCTTCTCATAAAAACTATTGATCATTCCATACTCAAGAGAGGACATGCTACTCCCGCTTCACTAGCAAAGTACAAAATCAACAACACAACGACTTGAGTAATGATGATAATCTCTCATGAGAAAGAAAATAATGGTACTTAACCTCTGTTTGTACCAAAAGCAAACTAAAGAAAATCACACATACTTTGTTGCCAACAATAATGACAGGTTTGGCTGTGCTGTCTTCTTCACAAGCTTGTCTTATGAGCGGTAACCAATATGATGTTATCTGTTTAAGACACAACAATGGATCATTTTAGTCTAGATAGTATGAAATAAAGTTATTATAGTTCAGGGACCAGCTGTTTGAAAGGTGTATAACGCTATCCACTGGATAAATCTCAATCTGGTGGATAGAGCAATTTATAATTTATTGGTTTCCCTTACACTTATCCGCTGGATAGTTGCTCTTATCCCGTGGATAGTATTTTCTATCCTTTGAACAACTGGGCCCAGATCACATTTGAATCACTTCCAGAGATAAAAGCTGAGAAAATTTCTGCACAGGAAACTTTAGCTGAAAAATAGCTAGAACTGGCCAGCCTGTCAAGTTGTAAAAAGAATTCCTTTATTAATCTGACTATCAACTGAAGCCAGATCAGTCTATTTATGGTTAGCCTGCGTGCAGACGATAACTAAACTCTGATTAGTACTGTCTGCGAAGCAGCGCAGAGATCCTTGTTCTGAACCCCCAACGGCCTCAACGAATTACCGGAAGTGCGTTTCGAGTTTCCCTTCAACCTGATTGGCGATCACGACAAAAAAAACAAAGGCCTTTTTTAACTGGCCAATCGTGGCACGTACTCAAATCTGGGTACACAGCTGGAAGTCCAGAACAAGGATTTCGGCGCTGTTTCGCAGACGGAGTTAACCAGAGTTTAATTTCGTCTGCGCGCAGGCTAATTTATGGTATGCTCAGCAGTGGTGAGTCGCAGGGAAAATTTCGAGACTGAAACGACTAATATTGTATATATTTTTCAAAAAGACCAGTCCAGCCAGTTATTTCCGAGTTTTGGTAAGTGCCCTTACATACTTGTTCCAGTTTCCCTGAGTGTAAATTATGTTTGTGAATCAAAGAGAAAATAAAGTCAATAGCTAAAAAATAAAATCAAGAGTCAGTTGGGGCCAAATTCTGCACATCCTTGCAAATAGCTACTTGTAATGCTCTGAAGGATTGACTCCACTGCTGTTGTTTTATAATTTTTGAAGATTTACTTGTTCTTTAACTTTGCTTTATTCAGTAATCCCATGGGTCTACATCTAATCCTGAATAATTACGCCAGCCTGGACAAACATAATTCAGGCAAAGAGGTAATGTTATACAATCAATGAACCTTTACATCTGAGATTTCAGGGTAATAAATTTCAATTGTCCACATGTTGTTGTTCATTTTTGTCTTTAAGTATCACACCAAAAAATGAAGAAAACTTTAAGTCAACCCAGGATAAAATTGAACCAAACCAACTGTAAAGAGCTATGCTGTACCTTTTCAAGGTCAAACAAAGTGCTTCGACTACAGTGTCACATGATGCCAAAGATATGGTCCCAAGTGACAGATCCAGATTAATTTTTCATGATTGTTTGAACATGATTACCATATTTATTCGATGAGGTGCACTAGGCGCTTATTAAATTTTAGGGCCTTGAGAGTGGGCACTTATTTGAGATGGACGCTTATTTAATTTTCATCATTTCTAGCAAGTAGTAAGTTAATTTTCCAACAAAACAGTAAATAATAACAAAACATGAAGATGTGCTAGAGCAGAATTTTAACTGTTCATTGAAAGTTTATTTAAAACTAAGAACTCAGTCTTTGGGGAGCTCTCTTTAATAGTAGTACCAAGTCAATTTCTATCTAATAGTAAGTCGTAAAGAAAAAAATAATGACTCTTCTTCTCCACTTCAGTTTTGTTTTCTTTAAGGGAAGGGTGGTACATATGTAAGTAGGGGTGGGCTCCTAGTCGAGGCTGGGCACTTAGGAAATTTTCCTCCCTACAGGATGGCTGCTTATTGGAGGTGGGTGCTAATTCAAGGCTGGTTGCTACATCGAATAAATATGGTAGGTGCTCTTTCCTCTTTATACTGAATGAAAAAAACAACACTTACTCTTTCAAGAGAATCTTCTGATGTTACATCATACACAACACACACTACATTGGCCTGAGGAGAGTAATGTTTTAGCTCATTAGTTATCATACAATGCAGTAATGTTATATCATGTTTTTTGCAAAATTAAAGGTGGCTTGTACTCACAGGTACAGTGAACACTCTTGTAAGCGACCATCCTTGGTGCACAACAAAGTGGTCGCTTACAGGAGGTGGTCTCTTATAAGAAGTTTTTGCCATGAGAGAGCTGATGTACTTAGTTTATGTAGAAATGAAATAAAATGTTTTACAGAGGTAAAATCAATTCTCGGGTTTAACCAGTATTTGGCCTCCTTTGTTTCTAGCCCTAAGTTTTTAAAGAAGACATGGGAAATTAATGGTTAAACCTAAGAACTGACTTTATTTAAAAGAAATGAGTTCACAATGGTAAGAAGAAAAAGAAGTAAAAAAGTGGTGATGGTTCCCTATTAAACAATAATTACATTGATGTAGCAAAGGCGAAAGGTGAAGCTCCCAACGACAAATTTATCATTGACTAAAAAACAATAAACTTGTAGCCACTGTAAAGAAATCCACTTGGAGTTTAATCTTCAATCAGCTGAAAAACTAGCAACTTGTCAGCAGATAACTTCAGATAACTTCAAAAAATGTTACCCCCATGGGTTGACACCTGTGCCCATGATACAGTCATATGATACTGGTCAGCAGATACCCTGTTTTGACAGTTTTTAATTCACCACAACATGGATGTGTAATATCAGGTTGCAGGCTCCCACATTAGCTAAAAAGTGTAAGATTACACATTGGTTGTGGTGCGGATGGATGGTCGGACAGACGTACAGTCACATGACTACCAAAATTTCTCAGATGGATAGATAACCAGATTTTCTTGGCTGTGGGGGCTTGCTCGTGCACACTTCATGCATGCATGGAGCTCCACTATTAAAAACAACAGTCGAACATTGATGAGCGAACATTGCCCAAGGATCAAACTTATTTTGGGGAAGTTTCACTCTGACGAAGAAGACCAGGAAGAAGAAAAGAAGAAGACCGGAAACAATATCCAGCCATGTTGTATAAATGGATTGGTCAATTTAAGGATTTACTATAATCAAAATGAACAAGAGAGATTTTTCTTGCATGACCAGCATATCTGGACCAGCATGTCTGCCTGATATCTCAGGCAGACAAGACAGGCTGATCTTGCCTGCTTGGGTAGAAAACCAGAACACAGGATTTGCTTTATCTCGCCTTCTCTCAAACTTGTTTCAGTACAATGACTTTGCAATAAAAGCTTACTTTGATGATCTCCTCCACAAGCATATCTTCAGACTGCTCCAACGCTGGTTAAAGAAATCATGTTTAGCACTGTGAGAAAATTGAAATTGCCAAACTTGAACCCTATCAATGCTATATTTATCTCAGTTGAAACGAAGGTAACTGTGTCATGCTATTTGTTAATGTACACCTCTTATTAACTGAGTTTGAGGTCAGCACTGACCTTCCTCTGCTTGGATTAGGGAATGTACAGCCCAAGTGCCAGTGGATTTCACTTGGACAAGTGAATACAAACCAGGTTCTGTACAGTATATACAAACACGAGACGGTTGGCCCTGCTTCAGGTAGAGAGGGTTAACTAGTAGCTTCTACCCTTATAATGGATTTCTAAGACATCCAGGCATAAGCTTCCACTTTTGGCCACATCTGGAAAATACTAGAACGTTCTCAGCCATGCATGAGCACCGGCATGGCACAGGCAGGTAATAAGCAGACAGCTGATTCTGATAAAACAGTGGAAGTGGTGTAAGGAAGGGAAGGTGGAATTCGCAGCCTTAAGCAAGTGCAAAAATACTGCAACTTTCATTTCTAATTCCTGGCAACTATACTTAAGTTAACAAACCTGACCATCAGAGGAATTCAGGGACCTTTGTTGATACTGTTAAACTCCATCTCAGCACATAGAGGATGGGAAAATTCACTTGCAGTTTTGGTTTGATATGACAGAAGGTTAACAAAAAAAAATGGGTGTTGAAAAATCAGGATTCTGCTGGAATGTTTTATATTCAAGAGTTAAAATCAACTCTTTAGTTATAAAGGGACAGTGGATAACATACTCTGGACTAAAAACATCAGATTTCATAATATTTGTAATGTTTCTCAGTAACATACTGACCAGAAAAATCCACAATATGTGTGGGGACCTTCTCTGGAGTCACATCTGCTGGAATTGTTATTTCCTCTGCTTTATAAGGAACCTAAGAATAAGTAATAAATTAACTTCATTGGGTTAATGAGCTCACTTAGCAACTTAGATTGATGCATTTTTAACCAGGCATAAAGTCAAAATGAATCAATATATGGCCAAGTACTTTGTTGCATTGTTATTGACTGGGATGAAGTCTACCAGTAGGTCCATAAAAAAGGCAAGAAAGGATGGGGCCAATATCCAGCCATCTTGACCAGCCAAGCTTGGTCAATATTAATAATAATGGACTCATTATTTATTCAAATCAATGGTAAAATGGGGGCAAAAAGTGGAAAAAAGGACTCTTTTCTTATATTTCTCTGCTTGGGCTCGTGCCCTTGTCCCTCGCAGAGTCGCTGCTCTCCCCTTGAACATGACCCCTATCTACTCTCGCAAAAGAGAAAAAAGATACTTCTTGCATTCTAACCCATTTGTTGTTGACATCAGAACAAACACAGCATACTTCCCTAAATTATTTTAAAAGACTTGGTCCCACTGGAGTTTGAATCTGTAACCTCCCACAAAACAAGTGCCTATCCAACTGAGCTAAACGTCCTAAATTGGCGGAAGTCCAGGCAGTCAGTGAGGGAGCAGGAAAGGAAGGCAAGAGAATTGGTATATAAAAAAGGACAACCCCAGCCTCACAGTGACTCGAACAGTAGGCTACTAAGCACAGTGATGGGAGATCTGACTCAAAATGCCTCACTCTGCCACCCTGTCGACTGTGTTAGGCAACATTTTTCAATGATCATATTGATGCATGTTTGCAAGGTGGCTGGATTGTAGTGTAGTAATCTGGCCCCAGTTGTTCAAACGTTAGATGGCACTATTTTCCACTGTATAAATCACTATCCTGTGGATGAATATTAGGAAAACCAAAAGCATTATCTACTGTAGAGAGATTTATCCAGCTAATGGTGTTATCCACCTTTCAAACAACTGGGGCCTGCAGCACAGCTACTACAATAATATAAAATTAATGTATGACTAAAATATATTATAGCCACCTGGGTGAATAGTTCTTTCCGAGTGCTCTTAAAAAAAATGAAAGGTTTTAAGTTGACCGACAGATTGAACTGAATGATCAAACTTAAAAGGACACTTAAGCTTATAGAAACAAAATTACTAATAAGACTTAACATCACTGATCCTGGCCTGTTCATAAATCTCACCTCTTCAGGAAATTCCTCACTGACAAGCGACAAAATAAGCGATGTTTTTCCAACTTGGGCTGCACATAAAAGCATTGAAATAAATTAACATGCTTCGCTGCCTCAAGGTTGACGATGATCACGAGTCACGGTAAAAACAAAACCGCAACAATCTTCCTTTTACTTCAGTTACTTACGATCACCAACAAGCAATATTCGCACGTTCTTCATTTCGACGGGATCAATTTGAAATGTCGTCTAGACTAACTAAATATTACTGTAGGTTAAGAGTTAAAATTTTTGAAAAGAATGAGAGGTCCGTTTGGTTAACAAGCAGTTTTTGTTAAGGAAAAATTATGTTCATCGCGACCACTTCCCCTCCTTCGCTGCCGTCCATATTTACCGCCTAATAGAAAGCCAAATACGCATGCGATGTGATACACGGCCGCTGGGCAGTTTAGGGCAGTATTCCTGTTGACTCGTGTCGATCGTGTCTACAAGCAAAAAAACCATATACCTTCAAGAGTCCTTCAGCCACTTCGACAGTTTGTTTTGTTTTTTTTTTTTCAACATTACTTTTGCTACAAGAGTTGGAGCTGTTCTGTCCTGCCATTTCTACGGCTAAACAGAAAAAGAACCTGACGCCCGTTTCTCGAAATAACTTTTCGGATCTGAAGGCAACTCTTGAAATCGAAACCAGTTGAACGGTAGGACAGTTCCTCACTCACAAACTGGTCAACTCTGCTTTGTTACCTAATAGTTTCATCGCCATATTATCATTTGCAAAATTATTGCCTGTAACCACGGCAAACCATAAAACAGCTTTTCGCACCCGAAAAGTTACCACCGGGACTTTCGAGAAACGGGCCCCAGGCGGCAACCTCGTCCCGGGGGACGCTGGCGAGAGCAGGGTGAAGTGAATTGGTGTAATTGTAAAAGGAGGAATAAAACATGGATTTCTAAGGATGGATTTATAATTAAAGCATGGACTGTGAAAGAGGGACTCCTTTGTGACGAAACATGAATTTATGCAAAGAGGATTTGTGAAACAAAAGCTTACTGCATCTATGGCACAGACAGGGTTAAAGACAAGACACCAGCTATATTTCAGAAGCCTGCTCCAGCCTCGCACTTTTTCCTACTCACACACATCTCTTTGCAACATTCCCATAATTTGAAAGCTTGGAATAGGCTAGACCTTATTTTATGACCTTGATTCATTTTTTTTCCCATACAGAATTAAAACCATACCTAGCCTGTTCTAGGCCTTCAAGTAGTGGAGCACAGACAAAAAAAAGCAAGAGGGGGATTGTGTTTATTCTCTCTCTTTTTATTTATTTTTATTTTTTGGCTGCCTTTATTCACGCTCATGCTCTACTATCTCAATGTCAGGAATAGGCTCATTAACCATATCTAGATCCTGGTACTTGTCAACTTCGGTATCTAATAGACACCCATCCCGTGTTTGCAACAGTCAGCTGACCGACCTTCTGGCTACTAGGAAAATATCTGGCCTTCTAGCACTGATACTGCCATTAGGTTTTATTTTAAAATCCCAGACAATGTTTTTGGCCCTTTGGGCCTCAGTTTGGTCTAAAAATAAGAGGGAGGGGGCCGGATCTCCTGGGCCCCTCTCCTGGATCTGCCACTGTAGGAAATGGAAATTGACTGAGCTTCCTACTGACCATCTATACGTACCAGTTTAGTTTTTTTACTAATAGTAATTTTATTATACAAGCTTAATACAGCTCTTGTCAGTTGTTACCAGTACCCCATGTGATAGGCTAGCCCAGGGTGGTTAAGATGTTGGATAGTGCTATCTACCAGATAAATCACTATGCTGCAGATAAGTATTAGGAAAACCTATTGCACTATCCACCAGATGGAGATAGTATTATCCATCTTTTGTACAACTGGGGCAAGGTGTCAAAATGGGATTTTTATTTAGTAACCTTTCAATATTCATAAACTTCTAAGACAAACATGTGATACTCATCATGAACATTATTATTGCATTCTTTAATCAGCCTCTAAACAGTTGGAATGAAGGACAAAGAAAACTGTACCTTATTTTTTGGAAAAATAAGGACACACAAACAGCATCTGAAATTTAAGTATTTCTTATGAAAAACTAAACATGACACAACTGCCATTCATTATAATGGGGTGTAAAAAAAAAATTATGTAATCTAGTTGTCTACAACAGGATATAATGGCCCCTGTAGGGATGTTTAGCCAGACTACTGGAAAACAAAGGCAAAGTTTCACATTTGTTTAAGCCTCCCATGCAAGAATAAGTGCAAAGTTAAACCCACTCTACATTATCCGATGAAAAGATAATAAAAACGTCCACTGTACGCCTGCTGCAATCTTGGACAAAATTGGAATAAAGGACCCTTTAAAATCCCACCCACCCATTTAAATTTAATCACGTAGTACACATTTAAGTGCCATACTCAGCACATACCATCTGTTATATATCTCATTTAGTTCCCTTCTGGATGTTCAAATGACGACATGAATTTTTTTTTGTCTGTGTGTGGAAACATTGCAAACCATGTTTGACAAAGCATATTGTTAGCAAAGGTCATGTTTTTCCCAGTTAAATGTTCAAAATACATCAGTATAATACATGTCTCATCACTCGTTGGGAAAGGAACATCTCAAAGAAACAGCTACTTCCTAATAATGGTAATTTTAAAATGGCAGTGGTGCTAATGCTGTGAGAGGATGTAACATAGTCATCAAAGTTTTATTTAGACTGAGAAATGAAAAACAAAATCAACATGTTTCACTTGTATGCAAACTTTATTTTATCTCTCTTCAAAAATTCTTAAATACAATCCATAATAAATTCAAGGCCATTTTGGCAATATTTTTTTTACTTTCTTTGAAACAAGAACAAAATACCTCTTACATCTCTGATAAGAAACACTATACACTTTTCATTTATGAACAAAACGCTTTTTTGTACAAATGTACATCCGTTGGAGAAATACTGTAACTTACTTTGATAAAAATTTACAATTTTTCTGTGATAACTTTCACAACATCTTTTTTCCTATTTTTATTCATACAAATTTGGACATCGACCATTGTTTAAATGTCCGGCGTAGTTAACTCAACATTTAACATTTTTCAAGCCAATATCGGTAACTGGGCTGCCGTATTGAAATTTCCAAATTCACTGTAATTAAGCCAGTCAAGAAATGAAGAAGAAAGTAAGGCACCTCTAGTGGTTTCCAGCCCACTCTTGCCTTGCGGTGCGCCAAGAGGGAAGCTTTCCCTCGATGAACGGTAAATGAACTCTTTCGCGTTCGCTGATAATGGCGTAGGAGAAGCTCTCTTCGCACGGTATTTGTAGAGGGAAGATTCGTCAGCTGCGCTCCAGCTACTGTACGTAAATGGAGAGTTGTAAGAAGAACATGAAGATGAAGAACTTGTTGAGGACGAGAACACTGGAGAAGAACGGTCGGCCATTAATCTGGGAGGACTCTGAGATCGAAACGGAACAGGACTGATATTGTTCGATACTCCACTGTTGTGGCCATTTAGAAGGTTGACCCAACGAGCGGTTTCTTCGCAAATTTCTTCAGGTTTCTTTTCTGCCTTGTATATCGTCTTTACAGCCCCTTGTTCACCTGACGAGAGGACAAATAAAGGAAACATTAGATATTCATACACAACCTTCGAGACATTTCCCGATACAGATGGTCTTCGGAAGGAAGAGAATGGCCGTAAGCCTGGAAGTTAGGCTTAACAAAAGAAAACATGGATTACCCACTAAAACTGAAATTTAATTCCTACCAGAGTCTCAGATTTAGTAAGAAGAAAATAAATGACTTTCGAAAAATATGCCAACCAAGCAAATCGAGTTGGGACGTGTGTGATGTCTGCTTACGCAGGCAGCGAAAGCGTACGTAATGATTAAACTTACATTCACTCGGCCGTATCGTTCGATCGATCGCTTTCAGGGCATTCTCGAATAGCAAAACGAAAAAAACAAAGAAGATATTGACGACTAACTACTGAGAAACTAATTGCTTTACTGCACAGCACTACTTTATACGTCCTTTAAATCATCACTGAACTCACCGATTCTGAAAGAGACTTCTTGCGGGTCAATCCATAAACAAAGTTTTTCTGGTAAATTGGCCTTTACATCTTTCACGTTAAGCCCACTTTCCTTTGCAGCAGAACTAAGCACAGGATCTAAGCTATCAGTAATAAGGAGGCAACGATATCCACTTCCTTTACAAGGTTTTTCGGGGTACCAATGGCCTTCGAATTTCTTCGTCAGTCTTTTAACAAGCTCTTCATGAAAAAGCTGCACTCTGCGTCTTGGGAGCTTGTTCACTAGGTAGCCGATTAAGAAGTTAACTGCAAACTGAACTTCGAGATCCATTGGACTGTGTTCGCTAATTTTTTTATAAAATGTAGAAAAAAGAAACTATACTATTTGCTACGGATCAGAAGATGGTCGCAATAAGCAAAAGATGCGAAGACAACTCAAAGTATATTTTCTTCGCTTTGTGCCACTCTTGAAAATCTTGTCTCTGATTGGTCACTAAGATAGACAACGACGTCATCAGCAACCAATAGAAACCAATCAACTAAGAAAGAAGACAATAATCTTCTCTCCTAACCAATCATATTTGAGCAAGGGAAGCCCCTTACTTTACTAAATTGAGGCTTCTACGTCATTGATGGACGCTAATCCGACCATCCCTTCATTGTTTTGTTTGGCTTCCGTTTGACGTCAAAATCTGAAAAACAAACACCATATATGGTTTGATGATGATCACCAAAACAATAGTTTTGAGCTTGACGAAAAATCACTCCAGTTCTTTCCTAGTTTTCGAAAACAACAAATCTTTTACGCAAAATATTTCCATTTACGTTCTCGTCTTATTTTGACTGGAATATTTAAAGATGGAGACAGAAAGGGACAAACATTATTCACACTTTTAATATACACGCTGAATATTACTGATGTCAATTTAAAAACCAGCAAATCCGGATTAGTACGGAAGTGGCGTAGCTAGCCAGAAATAAATTCATTTGAATTGCGAAATCTAGTATCTTTAATTTATTTATGTGCAAACTTATTTTGAAAACATCGCTGCGTAGTTGAATCCGTTTGCTGGCTTTAGGGAAGTCGTCATTCCGAATTTCGACTTTTATTGATAAAAAAAGATCTATATGTATATATCTAAAGTCACATTTCAAACAACATAATGAAACTAAGCCTGTTCGTCTGAAATCAAAATAAATCATTTCTGAATAAACTACCCCAGCCCCCTTCTTCCATTTTTTTTCCCTCAAGCTCCAACTTTCCCGCAAAAACTCGCGATCGGAAACGCTAGCTACGCAGGCTATACTATTGATACGAAAAAACTTATTTCTTGTTTCCTTTTGTGGTCATTTTAGAGTGGTTCCATTCCAGCTTCCACCCCACTTTGTTTGTTTTTCGTCGTTTTCAATTGAGCCAAGAAAGTAATCATCCGCGCCTGAAAAATGTCTCGAAGTTAGGGGGATCTATTCCTGACAAGAGATGTAAGGCCAGCTTCGAAAGCGTTAAAGGCTCTTATAGCGATTTCTAACTGGAACACGCTCTGGTATCACCCGGCGTCAGCAGCTCGCCACGTAACGCTCCTTCGCTTGACTACCCTAAACCCCATAGCAGTTTTTCATAACAACAAGGAAAAGAATAAATGACACCAGCTATTGGTTTATTTCTGGCAAAAGATAGATTATAGATAAACAAAAAATAAAATAAATGAATACCTAAAGAAAAATATTTTAACGAAAAGCAAAAACAACAAAAAATTCCTATCTGTTAGAAAAATCAAAAACGTATTTGAATTAAGTTAGTTCATTAATATTTGTCGAGAAAAAAATACACACAGCATGACAGACAGACAGACAACAGCATGGTGACAGGCGATGAAAACAGGTCAGGAGCCCAATTGACTTTCTACCCCACAATGTCTAAAATTAAAATTTGACGAAAAAAGATGTATATAAAGGAAGTAAAGGGTGTGCGTAATAAGAATAGGCTAAAGGTGTAACTGGGGTGGGCTATATAGAAACTTAGCCTGGTCTTACAATGAGCTAACCGTAAACGGACGCCACATCCCCTCAAAAATAAAATATCCCCTATTTTTCCCGAGGGGAGGGGGACGTCTGCACACAGGCCAATAGTGAGCATGTAGAAAACTTTTAAACTGTTGAGCACTAGTAGTATGCTTGAAAGAACGAGGATAATAGCATAACATGCTTAATCAGGCTAAATATAATAAAGAATAGAATAAGAAACAAGGACGGTTGGTTTTTAAGGTTGCTGTCGGAAGGACATATACAAGAACTTGAGCGGATTCATGCGGGTGATAGGAAAATTCCAGAACAAAAATCGACGACGAGGGGCCTAAGTGGAATGTATAGCTGAACTCTCTTTCCAACGCAGAGGCTCCCGCTGGGTATCCCTATAATGGGAAAATAGAAAGAGCGCGGGAGACGATGGGAACTGGGAATCTTCTCTCTTTCCCCTTCCCATTGTGCCCCGCGCGCCTTCTTTTTCTTTCTCCCCAGCCTCCCTACAGTACGACACAAAGAGGCGAGATAGATCGACGAGAACTCGCTTTACTTTCATGTTCTTCATTTCTTTTATTGCTGATTACCCTGACTTTACCAAAAGATAGTTCCACGCGTTTCCTTGCGAAATAAGAACGGAGGAGGAGTGTTAACCCCTCCTCAGCACATTTTCCTTATTCCATAGCTTCCTTGTCACAACGAATCGACTCCGCTATAGAAGGAGCGCGAGCGTAGCGTCCATACGCCCGTGCGTACAGCTGAAATCTTGTATTTTTTTTTTTTTTAATTCTTTCCCGAAAGCATTTTTATCATTATATCGGGATATTTTATATTTTTTTTGCATCATATTGGTGTCTTTGTGTTAGTTTCCTTTTATTATTCCATAAATAGACAGCATGAAAAATTACAGTGGAGCGAAAATCTTCCCTGCCCCCTCACAGCATTTTCCTTTGCATTTATTTACTGAAAATGCCCTGCGCTAAGCGGAAATGTCATTTCCAGGACCCTTAAAAATTGTTTCTGGGAGTGTGCCTCCGGACCCCGAGTCTAGTGTGTAGTAGCCTCCCACGCAGACGTTCTTAGGGGTTCGCCACGCTTTCCTGCGCCACTAGGGTGGAGCGCCTTCGGCGCTTTTACTTTCTTCCCATGCTTATCTTTTTCAAATTTCACGCCCACTCCTGTATAGGGCGGAGACGCGTGACAAAACACAAAAGATACAAAGGATCTACGTAGCATGTTTTGTTTTCCTAACTGTAGTTCGTGTGGTAATACTGGTGTTAGAGAACTGTTTCATTCAAATTTCGTCTTATTCCAGTGCATATGTACTCACAATTTGTGATAAAAGGGGGAAATTCCACTGAGATCTTCATTTGGGAAAACAAAAGATCAAAGTTAGAGGTCTATTGTGAGCCATGGAAGGCTTATAGAGCTCCGCCCGCCCCAGCCTTACTGGTGCTTGTCGTCAGTGAAATATCTACTTTTGACTTTTGCTTTATGATAAAGCTATGAACGATTAAAATTTAAAAAGATTTTATATGGAGTCATCCGGGAGACAATTTGCCCCGAAATGCTTTTTTCTTTGACAATCACGCTTTTTGATGTTGTTCCTCCCGACAAATTTAACAGTTTCACAAATTTAATTTTTAATTAATGACGTCACTCTTAAGCACTCTATTTTTGTCTTCTTTTGGCGTTTAGGTGCCGAAAAGTTGGTGGAGCCCAGCCTATTGTCTCCCTTGCGTTCTCTCTTGCCCCGTTGCCCGCCCGATGTCTGGGAAAAGGTACGCAATTCTCTGGGTGACGTCACAGCTCACGGTAGGGTCCAGGTTTGACCGAGCCGAGAACGCGTCGCGACTGGGCTTCGTGGGGGCAAGAACTGCAGCTGAGAGTACCGAAACGCGTAACCATAACAACCGTGGGAGTGGCACCCTCCCGGGAGCCGTTCTTATCATAGACTTAGCACAAGGAGGGAAGGCTAAGGAACAAACACTACCGAGCAAGGGGCAACGAGGGACAACGCAGTCTGCAAGCAAGCTCTCTAAGGTGCTCTAGGGCAGACACCTAAAATCTTGGATAAGAATAATATAATGTAATCGCAAACCTGAAACCCCTCCTTCCCCTAAACTCAAGGATGAAGCTATACCAATCGCCATTTTCTCATCCTTGAGTTTTTTTTAGGTAGGGAGCAGGAGAAGGTTGAAGGGGGGAGGGGGTCAAAATTGTCCGAATAGTCTGTTCAAGATTTGTTCATTGCACCCCGTCATTTTTCTTTAACTATTACCGCGTAACCTTTTAAGCCCCAATATCCACATACAAATTCTCCAGACGGATCTCCATACATTTCCTTAGAGATTAATGGAGAGGGTTTGATAAAAGATCAACGCATTCATTTTATTAATTCTATACCCATTTGTCGTCGACTATGTATGGGCATTGTCAGAAGAACATTGATGTAGGTGATGTTGGGTATTAAAGGGTTACGGTAGGCATAAATCTGAGAGAAATACTTAAGGCTACAATACTCGTCACAAATAGTTGAAACAGACAACGCTTTTCTTGAATTTTCTAGAAAATTCTAGAGATTTACTCCTCACACTTTTGTTCTTACTGTAATGTGCCCTCTCCCTCCCCAATGTTGAGCCACGCGTATTTTGAAGTACTGAGACCGCTGTAATGCCCAAATCAACATTGGGGAAGGGGAAACGCACACAAGTGTTTCAAGATTTTTGACAAGGATGGTAGTCCCAAAGGCGTTCCTTCAAAGAGTTGATTTTGATGTAAGGTTTCAAGAGACAGAGCTATAAAAAAAAAAACAACTAAAAGGATGATCTCATGATCTTTTTATTACATAATTAAGGCCAAAACTTTGAAGATAATATTAGAAATATACCATTGATTTCACAAGAGGTCACAGGGGTAGATGGAAAATGGTTATAAACTATAATTACTGACACCTATTAGATTCGACCAATAGGTGTAATATTGCTTATAATAATCTAAACAAACACTATCTCATTGCAATCAAACACGTCATATATACAAAGTGAAAACTTTAAAATTAGATAATTTATTGGCACCTTTGAACATGAATCAAAAAGGCTCTTGATCCAATTTTGTTCAGTACGAAAGCTTGGAGACTATATCTATTTCAAATGGTTCTACCTGCGCAAAAGCCAACATATTTTAAAAAGTTGCTTTCCAGAATTTTCTTTTTTTTTAACAGTGAGAAAAAAATAGCCAGATATTTCATTTCTGAGAGCCACATTACTTAGTGCAATGGAGGGAAAACGATATTGAGCCCTCAAAATAATATTTTTCATTAGTTAGCATGTCAATTTTTAGGTACGGTTGAGAATCTCACAAGTGGACAGGCCCTGGAAGTAAAAGTCAGCTACTAAACGAAACAACTCTCAGCACAAGGAGCTGTCTTGTATGGTAGTCTCTTGGTTCCTAGGATGGCACAACCAAGAAAATGACATTATACACAACATTGAGAAGGTGCTAGAAATTCTCTAGCTGCAAGTGCTAAAACACAAAAGCTAACTAAAAATAGTTTCCTCAACACCAAAAAAACAACCCCTTTATGATGTCCACTGAAAGAGCTTCAAATGCTTACTGAAAACCTGACACAAAAATTGCTAGGAGAAATGATGAACACCAAAAAGGCCAGTGTCTGTCTGAAAGCCATCAGGGCCTGGTTCCTCGAAAGATGATTAAGTTTAACCCAGGATTAAGCTTAACTTTAAGCAAAGTTTTCTTGTCTAAGAACATGCAACTTGAGCTTACAAAATACTGCTGAGCCTTTTCTCCGAGATACAGTAACGATAACACAAAATGTTATTCGAAGTAACACAAAGGAAAGCAAAATACAAAACCGGAACAAAATTTTTATCCCGGATTAGCGCTAATCAGCCTTTCAGGAACAGGGCCCAGTTCATTGGGACATGACATGCATTTTTTGGTCACTTTATGCAAGCACTGCTTGCATGTACTATGGGATCCAGCCACATTCTCTTGCATTACATAAAATTAATGCATATCAACTTTTTTTTATCTGGCTTTCACACAGCAGCACTAAAATACACTCACAAATACAAAATTAATTTTCTTTTATAGTTAATCTTAAATCTCTTGCACCTGTGTCTACAAAATACATAAAATATGCAAGTGAGAACACTGCTATCCCATCTCTCCATCACATTGTTATACCTCTCTATTCACTAGAAAGGCTGGAAGGCATTTTCATATCCTATAGACAAGATGCAACAGTCTGTAAAACTTAGGGGTTAGGTTTTCATGCTATATCAGCAGAATATTCACTGTTTGCTATTCTTTTTAAGATTGCAAAGTCAATGTAAGGACATGAGTGCTCAGCAAGAACAGAAAAAAAATATTCCATACAAAAACTGAGAAAAATAAAAGCTTAAACCTTATGACAATCCAAATGCAGGTAAGTCATACTACTTGTTTGTGTGTGTGTTTTTCAGTTACTTTTTCCTGTATTGTACAGAATTAAATTTAACTTTTTTTCAGAATTTCATTTTTGGGAATCTTGAGAATCAATACATTGCTCATTGTAAGTTGGCTGTACTTGCATCCCCTATCACTATACTTTAGGTAACCACTCCCTACAGACTATCTCTGATTCATAAAATAAAGGTATTATTAGTCCATACCTCCATGAGGTCTTGGGATAGCAGAATTCTGGTTTACCATAAAACAAGGTGAAAACAAGAAGGAAACACAAAAAAGGTTGGTGCGCATGGGTACAGAAAACTTGACACAGAAATTACTTAGAGATGAACAATCAGGTAAAATACAGTCCAACCTCTCCTTATGGAAACCTCTTTAGTACAAGACAGCTGTCTTGGTCCCAGAGACACCAAGCTTCCAACGATTCCTACATTGGTAATAACACCTCTGTCATGTTGACACTTGGTGGTTCTGTCCCTTTGGTGTTTGTATTAGGGAGGTTTACCTCTATTATGAAAGAGAAAGACTGGCCTGCCTTTAAACTTAAAATAAAGAAAAAATATTTATTTTGTAAACAATTAGGTAAACTGTGTTTTACATTGTTCATTTCGGCTCAGTTTTATCTCATAAAACAACATCCTCTTGCTGACTATCTTAAAAAACTGAAACAAACTAAAGGCCCATTTACCTGGGTGAGTTTTAGTGTGATTTTTGTTGCGATTTTTCTGCAATTTGTGGCGCATAAATCACATTACTTGTGTAAACTAATGACAACATCTCAGTGATTTATCCCTACGAAAATAACTGCTGTCTCAAAACTTTATGAAATTTGATGCATTTTTTCTTCAAATTTCTCCTTGAAGGTAGTAAAGAATCTATCTTGGGTATCTTGGACAATAAGTACTTTATTGTATCAGATGTCCTGTATGGTAACTGTAGAATGCAATTTTTTTCGATCACAACAAAATTTTTATGACATTGCAGTGGAATTCACAGCAACATTCATAGAAAAAATACCAATGGAAATAGGCCTTTAAAAAATTCCAACACCATACTAGTAGCAGGATGTCAGTATGTATGCCAAGCACACCAACCTTCAGTGAAGTAATGTGCAAATGACCCAAATGGGCATTGTCTAGTGTTTTTTTTTTCTTTACTTACCAATAGAAGACCAGTCTAATGTTTTCCCACACAAATTACTAAAGGAATTGACAGATCAAACCAGAATAAATCCGCAAAGAGTGTGTTACAGTCTCATATCCCTTTACAACATTAAATTTATAACAACAGACAAAGAGATTTCTTCTTCTTGGCTTTTGGCTGAGGGCATAGAACTGCTCGGATTGCTTCATCAAAAACTGTTTTCAGTCCCTTCTGTGTAAGAGCTGAACATTCGAGGTATTTAACTGCACCAATTTCTTTAGCCATATTCAAGCCTTGTGGATAGGTTATAGGCGAAAGCTTCTTGTCTTTTAGTTTATCGATTGTTTCCTTGTCATCACGTAAATCAAGCTTGGTTCCAACTAAGATGATCGGTGTACTTGGACAGTGGTGACTGACTTCAGGGTACCACTAAATAAGAAACAAAGTACTATTTTAAGAACAACAGGCTAAAATTATTTTGTCTCTGAATATGCTAGTTCGTTTGTATGACATTAGTCTTGTTTTCTTTAGGTTTCTTAGCCCGTGGACAGCCACCCCCTCCCCTGAGAAAAAATAGAAGAAGGGGCATCTGTGAGTCACTCTGCTAATCTTGTATGGGAATAAACTTGCATAAATTAAAAACAGTAGTTTCGGCTGACCAAAATTTCTGTGGCTCATGTTTCATGTCTCAAAATGCCAGTGCTTGCAACTTATTTCCATCAAGCAACTGAGAGAGAGACATTTTTAAAATCACTTTACTCTGTACAGAGGTTTAACAACCTTATATCTACATAAGACGATATGAAGGCAACATCTTTACCTTTGCTCGAACATTTTCATATGAAGCTGGACTTATTAAGGAGAAACATATTAGGAAAACATCCTGAAAAGAGAACAAAGTGAAAATATTAGTTTACCACAAATTTCTTTAGGAGATATATTTCCCTCAAGGTAACAGCTGAGAGGAGGCACCAGCAGTGGAGACCCAGGTTTTCCATTAATTCTCCCACTTTACATACTTGCAAACGCTGCATCGACTGTCAAAAAAATGATTGATTGCCTAATGACATGAAACCAAAATCAGACCCAATTGGAAAAATAATTATGTATTTGGTTTATAGTTCATAAAGCAAACGATACAATTTTAAATAAGTGGCGATTGGCAAACATGAGGAACACCTTTACTTCTGTACTGTCAAGAAACCGGCTTCGTCAACTAAAGACGGTGCCATATTTGTGTGGTGGTGACTTAAATGAATTCTTAAATCTTTTGTCCATCTACACTTTAAATGACACTTGAACCATGTCATAATTTTATTGGTATTTCTTTCAAACATTCCAGGTTTGTTTTCAAGTCACATGCTGAAATTTCCGTACAAGTTACCTCCACCGCTTAATCTGCAACGTAGGAAATAAAAACCATACTTGCAAAGCCGGGTTCTGATCTTCACACCCCAATCAATGGAAAAACAACTAGAAAATCAAACTTTTTCCGAACCTATGTGGTAATACTGCTAAGAGATCTTTACCAAGAAAAAGATGGTGCAGTACTTTTGGTTGCCTAGTGTGCCTTTAAAGTCAATGAAAATCTCTTTGAGCAAAGCTCTTTCAAAAGTTCTTGCAAGCATGATTCAAACAGTTCTTTTGCCATTGTCATCTCTTGCTGAAAATGCGCCGCATATGTGTTTTGTTTTTAAAACTCAAATTGCCGTTGACTGACAAATAATGCATTGAGGTAACAGACTAACTCCGTAGAGGAATTTTTACCCAATGGAATTTTAGACACTGTCAGAGAACGTAGAAAACGGAACATTAGGGCTTTTGCCGCAGGCATCTAACCCTTTGTTGAGAAGAGACAGCTGGACGCATGAGTGGCTGATCATGTTTGTGACATAATTCGAAATTTTGTTAATGCATCTTCACGAAAAAACCAGAAATGGGAAATGCCATTAAACGCCAAACACATAAGTTTTCCCCTCTTCGTCACTTTGGTATTCGCCCAAAAAAATCAGCAGAAACACGTACTGATTTAATTAAGGGGAATTTCATTGATATTGCATCAGCGAAGTTTGGAGTGAAATTACATGGTATTTTCTACCTTTTCCTTACCAAGAGTGGGGCATTTGCTAAAACAGGTTGACAGAGGGTAGGGCATTGATTTTAGATTTTAAGTCATTCGTAACACGTTGTTCACTTTAAATTTCCTGATTACCCACAATATAACAATATAAAACCTGAGTTGATAAACATCCCTTAGGTCAATCCTGAACCTTTGTGGTGAACCGGATCCTACCCCCACCAATTAAGTGAGGAAGTGATTGATCCCCAGTTACTTACCACTTTAATATGTGGCTGAAAACTGATCATCACATAGGCAAGATTCATACAAATTAATAGCTACTTTATATTTAAACCTTACCATGCTGATGTTTGCATGCATTAGAATATACATTACATTGAAGGGGGTTAAAGGGATTAGTATTTACAGACGATTAAACTGTCTTGAGGGATTTTAAGAACTCAGTTCATGACTGCATTATAAAATGGTGCAAAGAAATTCTAAATAAAGTCGAGCTAGCGCGTTGTGTACGCTGTTAAATGAGCCTTTCTGAAAATGCATAGTTCTGCATGGCGTATTATAAAATACAGTGATCAAGCTGAACCAGGTCTCGGAATTCAGTTTTCCCACTTTGCTGGCACTCTTTCAAAAGCCCCCCCTATGAGGATTTAAATGACAAATGCCCAAAAAATGCCCGGGAAAGGCGGAATGAGCAGGCTAGGAATTGACAGAGCCACTACAACAGGAATGGACTTGAAAGTCATCTCTTACACGTTACCTGTCAACAACCATTGGTGCAGACTGGAAAATGATTAATGATCCAGATCCATTTGGTTGAAGTACCAAAATCATCCTTACCATTTACCAGTTTCTCTAATGCTTTTCTTTGGCAATATTTCAGGGTTTTAAGCTTAAATGCTCTTTAACAAGATCATACCTTATATCAAACAAAACCTTTGTATCCGCCATTTGAAATCTGCTCCAGGAAAATAAATTTATGCTGCCTGTTCGATTTGAACAGGCAACGATCTGACTGGTGGAAGTCAACAACAGCAAACCCATGTGTCCCGCTGTCTCTTCTAGGAAGGATTGTGGGCTCATTTCCCGAACAGCGGCTGGTAATCAAGCCTACTTCACATGTTCCTCTTGTGTACAATAAAAAACTAACCCAAAAAACTAATGCCAGTAGCTGATGTCTGTAGCATTTGATTGATGGAAACCTATTTTCAAGTGGTTTTGATGCTGAAGTTTACATAGCATGAGAAAACAGCCGACATTTGGCAACGCTACCACTGGTTATCCTGCCAATGACGTCTGAGAACGAGCACAGACATTCTATACTGATGATGCGTCACTACCCAGATCCGGGAATTTCCCACGCGCCATGACCAATCAGGAGCACTACCCAGATCTAGGTGGTAACACGTCATAAGTACGGAATTTCTGCACTCGTTTCTCAGATGTCATTTGGCTGGGAAACCAGTGGTAGCGTTGTCAAATGTTGGCTGTTTTTTCAGGCTTAAGTGTGCATATACCAACTTGTGGCCACAAATGGGTTATTCCAGAAAACATCCACACCCCCACGATGGAAGGCACGGTTTTTTGACCCCCCCATCCACCTGGATTTCCAAAACTGCTTGAGGCCCCTCCACTCGGGATTTCCAAGTTCAACGACCCCCCACCCATATGGATTTCCATAAACTTGTTAGACACAGTGATTTTACTTTACACTTAATGTGGAAGAATCCTTTTAGGCACTTAGATGATCTTTTTATTAAATAAGTCTCAATTTTCCGTGAATTCTGTGTTTGTTGTGAACGTTAAGATTCCATTTTCACATCTTCTTAAACAGGCTTACACTTTTTGCAAATAAGCTTATATTTGAGTGAACTTCTCTTTTTTTCTAGAACAGGCAAAATATACAGCAACATGTACTATAATAAAGCTCAAAACTAACTATGTTCTCGAATAAATGGTTCTCTTCTTTGTCGATAAAAAATGACCGAGAAAGAAAGAAAAAGGACACTTAGCACAATATTACATGATGCGCTGTACCACTTGCCACAACACTTGCCTTTCAAAATGGCTGCCTAACAATCCCGAGCAACTACGCTTACAAAATGTAGTTGTACGGCCTGTTTAGTGGTAAATCACCCTGAAATAGCATTAACCTTGGAAAAATCTATAATTCAAGGTAAAATCATTGTTTGCTTTACTTGAACTGAGCGCTTTTTTTATGAATTATGAGATTTTTCTTGATATCTTCAAGTTATCGCACGTCACTTCTACGAAAGTAACGAGGGCGAGCCTATGGATGGAAACTTAAAATAAATGTGGTAAGAGGTCTGTAGTTTGAAAGAATAATAACATTTGAAAAGGCAAGGCAACTTTTTGAAAACTTATTGATTGAAGCGATTGAAACATCGATGAAATCGAAAGTTACCCCCAAGGATGTATTTTTAGGTTCAGAGCCCCTCTCACGTCTGAATTTCCAGACCCGTTAACCCCCCTCCCGTGAGATTTTCCAGCATGCCTTCCGTTGTGGGGTGTAGATTTTTTCTGGAATAATCCAATGGTAAACTAAGACTGTTATATCAGATCGTGGCTAAGAATGACAAAGGTCTGATATTTGTTGGCACAGTAAGTTTTACAATGCTTCCATTTTTCTTGGTGCTAACACTTACTGTCTGAGGATATGACAGAGGACGTAACCGGTCATAGTCTTCTTGACCTGTAAGACGTAACAAATTCAGTCAGTACTGAAATGTCACTGTTGGAATTTTACACTGTCAACAATTTTTCTGTCTTCTCTTCATAAAGAATGGCATGAACTATCTACAGATCCACTAGACATACTATTTTATGACATCACGTTCCCATATTAAAGTAACATGCACCAGACACAACGTACAAGCTAACAAGATTAAAACTTAAAAGTAATTCCACTATTTCTTGACCACAGTGCAAAAAACCAATAAATTACATTACTAACAGAAAGCGATAGTTATGGTCTTTTATATTGTTAAAGTTGTCAATTTGCTCTAAAATGCCGGTGCATGATTGATTTGCCCGACACAACAAATTATTAATTCAAACATCACACTACTTTACAAAACCTGCAATAATGCAGACCTCGCATCCAGTTAGCAGTAAATGTATCGAAATGTGACGTGTATTGGAGTTAGATTATTATTCCGATTGTGTGATTGATAATTTGTTATACCGGTAGAAACCTTGAAAGATTCCTTTAGAATCAATCTTACTGCACAAATTTCGAGTTAAGAATAATCATAACGACAGAAAGCTCAAGACATACCCGCTGTATCCCACAATCCAAGATTTATGGGCTTTCCATCGACCATTACATTTGCTGAATAGTTATCGAATCTGATGAAGGGAGAAGAGTAAGACAATTTGATCATTACGGCTTCAGTGGTTGTTGACAACGAAATTACAAACAAATAATTGAACAGTACGTCCAACAACTAATAACTGATCTGTGAAAATAAAATATCATAATGAAATAACTGCTAAATGAACAAGCAACGCTGTACTTACACCGTTGGAATATACTCCCCCGGAAAGGCATTTGTAGTGTAGCTGATTAACAAGCAAGTCTTGCCAACGGCACTAAAAGAAGAAAAAGTATATGCTTATCAATAATAACATCTTTAACGGGCTCAAATGCTTCTAGAAGTTGAAACTAACGAACATAAGCATCACAAATACGTATGGACACGTTTCTTTTGATCCATGAGTGGAAGAGCGCACGGCAACGCCGGTAGCTAGCGAAATTTTAATAGCATTGGACACCGATATAGCGCCATTAGAGGGCCTCCAAACATCATAGCTTCGGAGATAAAAGCGTCTGAAGTTCACAAAGGCTAAATAAAAGCATAAAGTAGACTACTTGAGAAAAATATCAAGAGAAGAATTTTTCAGATGATTTAGCTGGTAATCATATCGGAACGCGTTTATATTACCCGTCTCCTACAACCACGCATTTGATAGCTTGCATTGCGGCGAAGAGCTCCTTTCCGATTCAACGCAGTCCTCTTGCAACAAGACGGGGAACCCTGATGATAATGAAGATGATTTATGCTGGAGAACTTTCTCACTAGACGAACTCTTGTAGAAGAAACAAACGGAAGTTCTGAAGCTCGAAGATCGAGGTGCCCGCCCGCCTTACTTTCTTATATGGCTGAGAACCTCGCCTCGCCACACCCCTTTATATATAAGACCCCCAGCGAAGGGCCCAAAAATAGAACAAAGTACGGGGGTCCTGTCCGTGGCCCGATTGCGCCAAAGCGGAAAATAGCAACGCTGGGCATATAAAAGCAAAGAACTCCCAAAGCGTGTTTCAAACCATTTTAGACGTCATTAGATGTTATAGTAGAAAGTGGACTGCTAAAATTTGGCACATCAGCGTAATTTGTAGGCTCCTGTTTGGTGCTTGGTGATTGGTGTTACTGTGCTAAGCTACCTCACGCTGAAGTACAGCAAATTTTAGTTTTCTTTTCATTATGTTTCGCCCGAAATTGCTACAACGAGCAGGTCCAGGGAGAAGAATTAAATCAATTCCACCAAGAGCAATGGAAACTAAGAGATTATGTTAAATCTCTTCGCGATCAACAAATTTATCTGTCAGTGATATCGTGTCCAAACATGAACATCATAATCTTCCAGTCTTTTATCTACCAGTGGTGTTCAGTAAAAAAGAAATAAAAGTATCTTAAGTTAACGTGTATCAGGTATGTGTTTGTGCACAATATTTTAACCCATTGTTTTGACTGAATTTTAAACCATAACCCGGGTATTTTAATTTACTGTGTTAGAGCCTTTAGTCAGTAAAGATCAGATAAGACCTATAAAAAATGCTGATAAACCGAGTAACGACAATAAAGGGAAATTACTGCCGGCTGTTGAAGGTGAGAATAGAAGGTTGAGTACAGCAACTTCATTTACTCCACCTAAAACTGGCAGGAATATACTATGAACTCAAATCATTGCAGTAACTTCTGTAACTTGGATAACTGAAACAAGTGGACATAAACAATTACACTGATTTAATACCATGGGGTAATGGACACCTAATGTAGCATAGCTACAATCATGGTCAAAAGTGTTGGCAAGGCTGCTACTTTTTACCTCTTTTTTCTGCTTGCCCCGTCCCTGGTCCAATGTTGAGCAAAACGTTGATTTTTCGGTCATTTCCGCATGTAAACTACCTATCCCTCCCCTCCCGCACCGCCCCTGAGAAGTGATGCGAAAGAGCTAGTCTGGCGATGAGACAGACCGCAAGATACCACATTTGTATGTTGGCCAGGATTAAAAGGGGAGCTCTTCTTCTTGTTATTGTTGTTTTTTGTTTAGTAACAGTATTACAACCCAAATTTAGTTATTTCGGTCTGGTATGTTCAAAAATAAACACGACCCCGGAGAGCAACAAGCGCGATGACTAATTAATTCCGAAATACTTGGGTGCACGACTACATGAGTCATTGGGGCGTAGTGGTGGGAGAAGAATAATTATGACCTATTTTGGAGTGGAATAATGGAATAACGAAAATTTTCGAGTTGGAATATTGGAATAATGCTCTTTTTGAGGGGGCTGGAATTAAAGAGCAACGACATGAAATATTTCAGCCGAGACGGAATGATGGAGTGATAGAGCAACCAGGAGCGGCCCCGGCCTGTGAATAACACATTGTTCCTCTTCATAGCCTCGCCAATTGGAAGTAAATTGTTGCTGTTTGCATAGAGTGCATTTCTCAAAAGACTTTACTAAGTTGCATGGGCGTTCTTTATTTTTGCATTATAAAATACACAGGTGGGATTATTTTGCCGAAAACTGAGCAATTTAATTTTGAAAACAATCCCCATTGCATGCCATTGCACGTTTAACAAAAATACTAGAACCTTTCTCATGCAGATGTGCTTTGTCTAGTTCAGTTAATTGGTTTTAGCTCCAGTGCAGTGGGGTGGAACGCCGGCCTTCTTCAATTAACTCTTCAAACCTCTTCGCCGTTTTTTGTTTTCTACTTCTGCAGTACTCATACGGTATACTGATAAACGCTTTAACGCCTTCGCATCGAAAAGAGACTAATAAAAAAAATTTAAAAAAGTAATATAACATAAACTTAAGAATTATGGCTAAAGTAATGAAAAAAATTTGAATAAGTTTCTTGCTCTAATCGTATAGGGGAGTAGATTCCAATTCTACATAGTTTTTGGAAAAAAGCAAAAGAGGTAACAATCATTGCGACGCAGGGTCTGATAAACGTCGACTGGCCGTTCTTATCAAGCGCAACGATTGCCGTTAATATTTTGCTCGATTGTTTGTTTGTTTTGTTTTTTTGAAAGGTTGCAGGTCAGCAGTAGCTGTACGTTTTGACCCTAGCCTAATTCAGTTTTGGAGGCAAGGACCAACGTAACTGATATAATAGAGGTGCAGGGGCCCGTTTCTCGAAGCTCCCGGTAATTACCGGGCCCGTTAAGCTGTTTTGTTTTCCATTTTAGAAGGGAGTTTTAAAAGTTTTGAAAATGATACAGTAGAGTTATTAGCTAACGAAACAAAATGGACTTCATTAGAGGTCAGAACACACCCTACTTTTCTTGAGACTTTGATTTAAAAATATGATTCCGGGCCCGTTAAGTTACCGGGACTTTCGAGAAACGGGCCCCAGGATCCTAATAGAGGATCTAATGGGGTCTTTAATCAGCTATAAAATATCTGAAAGAAGCAAGGATGATTTTACAGTTGGGAATACACTGCAGTAAAAAACCGCCATTAAGAACCTGTATTTTCCCTATTTAGCGACAAATTTAGGCTATTCAAATTTAGGTTCTCAAATAGGTTCTAAATTTCTGAAGGAAAAAGTACATTGTAGATAAGGGGGTAAGGGTATTTAGTTGTATTCAGCTTATTCCTCACATAAAGTCTGCATACCAATACATTTTCAGTCGGAGGGACTGGCGTCTTTGTCTCCAAAGGGGATCCTGAATGTTGACTTATCTTATTTGCCTAAGTGCCAGCGCTTTTCTTGCTCAATTTTCGTGTGGACAAAAATTAAGGAGACTCCGTTTCACTCGATAAGCGTTTCGGGCACGGTACATGGACCCATAAAATTTTGGGCACACACCTGAAATGTTTTGCATTGCACCCTCAATTTCATGAATCGGGTATAAAAGGGAATTGTGTGTTGGGCACGAAAGGCTCAAAATTTGGGTCCTGATAGGACCATACTTAGCAAGATATTAGTGACAGATCTTCAGATAAAAGGCACTTCCAACATTTAATTTCTTCCATTAAGTTCAAACTGGATCGAACCTATTACCCTGGTTCAAAAAGTAAATACAAGAACAGTTTGTAATTATAAAAGGCTGAAAAGTCGGACGGACATTTGTAGCATCATGGTGGCCTCCTGCGTGGTACGGTAGGGAGTGGCATGACAGGTGCTGGGACCATGGAATTTTTTAAGGGCGCAGACTGTATCCTAGACTGTATCACAGACCTTCTTTCCTTCAAAGCGGTAGCTATCTGTACGCCAGTACACCTTAGTCTGCTCCACAGCTAGCCGTTCTTTGTGTCATCACGCAACGCTCCCACACACGTGTTCCTGTTCATTTGAAAGATGTCAAAGATTGACAAAACCAAAAAATAAAATTGAGAAACAAAGCATCAGTACCTCCATATGAATTGCTTTCAGACAATTTTTTAAAACAGAATGCAAAGTTTTCCTTGATTTTGCCACACGTGAAGGCTATGACTGCTCCTGCTTCTGGGGCCGACCATTTGACTTTTGAAGGGGGGTGGGGGTGGGGGGGGATGTGGGTGATTTGGTTAAGAATCTTTTTTTCTTCGCCAAACCTCTGGTGATAGAATTTTTTCTTTGAAATAAAGGGTGTAAAATTTTTTTCCAGAATTATATGCCATGAAAGATATTTTTTTCAGTGTAGGAATTTTTTTCGCCGGGTATTCAGCCTTGCAAGAATTTTTTCCCTCGAAATCAGTCTACAGGACACTTTTTTCTGAAATCACCCATAACTCCCCTCATAAGTCAAATGGTTGGCCCTTAAACACAGTCCTTCGTCCAGGGAGATGATTATCCCACGATTCTCTCAATTCCCTGATAGAAAGAAAGAAAATTTATTCAAATCACTGAACAGAAATAACCTGCGAGGAAAACGATTAGGGTGACTGGGTAGAGCTGATTTGGGAGACCGCGCGCACGGTTAGAAAATTCCAGCAAAGCACCTCTCCTTCTTTTCCTCTCTTTTAAAATTTAAATTTCTTTTCTTAATATTCCTTCAAGTGGAGAACTCGCTCTCGATATGGGCTCTTGAAAGGGCTACATACCCATCAATGACTGGAAGTGCGAGCCTTGGAGAGGCGTTCGCCGGTCTGAAGCCCTCGCTTCCCGCCACTTGTGGCTTTTCCGCTCGCTGTTCGTATGTTACATGTGCCATTCCAATTATTCTGAAGAAAAATAAGAGCCTTTATCTCCTATAGAAAACCTTGAATCTTCCTTGAAAGACTCTCAGGAGGCCAGTGGATGATAAACCGAGAGAGACTGGAGAGCAGTTAACGCGTGTGGTTCCCAGGACTCCTCGCTTGTAAAAGAGAAGTGGCGCGAACGGCGCGAACTTGTTTTGTTGGAAGATGTTCGGGAACGATATGACTGAGATAATTTGAAAGTCTTCGACCGATAAACAACTGTGATGGCTCAACGAGGAATAACGTAAGTCAAAATGTTCATTTTCTTGTTCCACAGACAGTTCAGACAGTTCTTTAAGCGTTTCAAAGTTACTTACGTTGCGATCACGAAAATGATTGTCGATATCATGGATGGTCATTCGATGCGCCCGGGTTGATGGATTTTTCCACTGTTTTTTGTTTGTTTTGCAGCGCCTTTTTTTCTCCAAGTACCAAACCAAAAAACAAGTGCAAATCGAAAAGTGATGAAGAAGATAAAGAGGAGTTTCCGAGGTAGGATCAGTTATATGGGAACAAAGTAGAACCCCGGTAACTCGATCGAACTGTTAATGACAACGAAAAACAGTTCGAGTTAGCGGGGAATTCTAGTCATCGGGGTAAATTTCAGTGAAATTTTGATCAAGGGAAAGAGAATTTAGTTCGAATTAGCAGGGAATTCGAGTAATCCGAGTTCGAGTTATCGAGATTCTACCGTAGATCTGCACATACACGTACATGTACCTTTCAATCCGGGGGGGGGGGGGGGGGAAACTCCCTTATAAGGGCTTGATGGGGACGTACGGCCAGCCAGGGTGTTTTTCGGGATTTTTGTCTTAAACAGGGTTTCGAATTTATCAATTTTTGTCTTAAACAGGATAAATGTCTTAAACAGGGTATCAAAAATCGGAATTCTGTCTTAAACAGGTTAGGAAAATCAGCGATATTTGTCCTAAACAGGGTCAGGGTATGAGGGGCCGCGGCACACCTCTCCACCCAGGGATATAGTGAGTACCCCCCCGGGCTTTCAATATGGTGGTAGATGTACACAAAGCTAAGGGAATAGTGACCTTAAGGTTTATTGGACCTAGAGTGTGAGAATGCGAATTTAAGATTTCGAGGCATTTATGTCCACAGATCTCTCTCTTCCCTTTGTTGATCACTTTAATTTGTTGAGTATGTGGTGCCCCAATTGATTGTCTACCGGTAAGTCAGGACCTCTCAGCCCGGGGTGGGAGAGGGGAGGGGGGAGAAGGGGAAGTATGTCCATAGTCTGAATTTCAATACCCGTCCTTTCATGTTTTGATGAGAAAGCCATGTCCCTGTTAATTTTTCCCCACTTAGAGTCATATCTCAAAAGTTGGTTGTTTTAAAGAATTGTTTTGATTGTTGTAGATAAAGGTTTCATTGCCTTGAAACTTTCAGTTCAGTTTAAGTTATTCTTTATCTCATATTGGTTACCAAAATCACAATCAAGAAAATGAATATTAAACAACAATAAAATGAAACCATGGTATGTTGTTTTGCCCCTTTAGAAGCAAAGATGTTGAGATTAAGGACAGAACTCCTCTGAAGTTCAAACCACCCTCTTCTGAATTGGATTCACCACCTGTAAAGAAATCTAGACAACAAAAAACTAGGCGAATATTTGATGACAGTAGCGATGAAGAAAATAATGAAACGATTGAAGAAAAAACATCACTAAAACAAAGTGGACATGTGGAAGAAGTGAAACCAGATGTTGAAGGGCAAAGAGATGCAAGTTTAGGAAAGAATGATGATGATGCAGAGAAAGATAAGGATAAAAGGCAATTTCTAGAGGTCAAATCCCCTCAAAATGAGCTGACCCTTGTACCAAAAAGAAAGACAGGTTTGTATACATCTATATATAGGACCATGGAGACTTGGAATTAGTTGTCTTCATTACTTTTGGAAAACTGAAATATGTGAGTAAATGAGGCTGAGACAACTGCTTATTTTAGTTTTCACAAAAGCTACATTCTAAGCAACTGATGTTATGCTCTCCTAAAGTTTGTCAAGAAGCTTTCAATCTTGACTGAAGTGTTCTCATGAAAAATGCATTTGTGAATTTCCCTTCAAGTTGATGAAGATCCATGAAAAGTCCTCAAATCCCCTGAAAACAAGTGCAATTCTCACTGTCAAGTCTTGATCCTGAACATACCCCCACAACTGAAATAATCATTCTTTAATAAAGTAAGGACACTCTTGAGACACTGATTGTGTTGTTCCACAGGAGCCATATTGCCTTTCTTATTTCTATAATGCAATGATTAGGGGTATTAAGTAAAATACATACATACATACATTTTTATTTGTTTTCAAGTTTGAGATATGATTTTAACATGCCTGCAGGTAGCTATGGTAATCTAGTTGGGTCATGTTTTCAGGAAAAAAAAATACAACAGCGGTGCCAAAAAAAAGGAAAGCAATATGGCAAGGATCTTTTTTAGCATACACATTCTTGCCTAGCTGACAACTTTGGATCCCTGGTGTTAACTTATTTGTTTTAACCTGTAACTTAAAATGGCAGCGTCTTTAGCATGAGGTATTTAGTTACAAGGAACTAGGTTTATCATTTACCCCTGTGACGGGGTTGCCGTTTCTAAATGGCCCTCGTAACTACTGTAAAATGCACGCATGTATGCAAGAGTCACTGAAGTCAGGTGGAATTGACACAGTTCTCCCACAAGCCTGTGATTACCCAGCTTGTTTACCATAAATTACCAGTAATAAATTAATAAACTGATAACTCACTGGTAATATAAAAATTAATTGAAGTCTATGCTTATTTTATCAGCAGCAAGAAAACCTGCGAAGAGGAAGGCTAATAATGAACAGGAACCAGCAGATGAAGTTAAGGTACTTGCCCCATTTTCCTTACCAATGGCTTGAAAGAAGTCCTGTCTCGTGGTCCAAGACAAGTAGATTTTCTTGCTGGGCAACTGCTTTTTCGTTAAAGTACAAGGTTCACACGCACCTTGAAAGTCCCTGAAAGGCTTCAATTTTAAAATAAAAATTCAAGGCCTTGAAAGTCCTAGAAAATTGCAGTCGTTGCTGGAAAGTCTTTGAATTTCAATGCTAACTTCATTGTTTAAGTAGAATTCCAAAGAAAAGGAGCAAACACAGAAAGACTTTTGGGATAAAATTACTCATGTTGTGAAAGAACTAAAAAAAGACATAGAGTCAAGGCTCTTTTTTGCACTGAATGGAGTCCTTGAAAAATGGGAAATGTGTCCTTGAAAGTTCTTGAAAAGTCCTTGAATTTTTTGTTCAAAACATTTTACAAACCCTGAAAGTATCCTTTTGAAAAGTAATAAAACATTACTTTTGCCAGAGGGTAGCAGAAGTAGCTTTTGCAAGAAGGCAGAAGGTATGTGTTAGACTTGTTCTTCTTAACTTTAACTGCTGAACCCTCTTTTACACAACTATCATATAACTACACTCCAAATTTTTTTATCAAGTTTGGCAGAAAGTCACTTTCAAAGTCAAATTTCCTTTCCATTGTTTAGTCTGCATATTATTAGTTCTGTGCAGGGTGCAAAGAAAATCATTTTTACAGCTTGCCATTCGGGCAAGCTGAAGCTAGCATTTACTAGCCCAGACGTCATTTCAACTAGCCCCAAAAGCTTTTCGTCGAGCAGAATTGATTTCACACTTCTTCTGTTATTCGAATTCCTCAAAGAACATCACTTGCCCATCGGGCAAGTTAAAAACAGATTTCACTAGGCCGATAGCAAAATCCACTATTCCCGGGCTATCGGACACTACTTTCTTTGCACGCTGTCTGTGCCATAGGCAATGACATGTTTCTGTCTGGCCCTGATGAATGCATTTTTCAGTTCTGATACATGTCGTTACCAAGGTTCAGTTGTTTATTTTCCACTACTAGAGTGATGGACTTTTTCTGGCTTTTGCAGGGTGTTAAAAGGGTAAAGTCAGAACATACAGCCGAAAACGTTGAAAGTTGTAATTCTACTGTGATTGAAAACTCTAAAGGCAAAGAGAAAAAAGAAAGAAAGAAGGCAGTGTTGAACTTTCCTGACAAAAAGGACAGTGAAAGCAGTGATGGGGATAATATAGAGAAAATGTCAGATTCTGAACGTAAAAGTGCAAAGGAAAGTGAGAGAATGAAGAAGAGCAAAAATAACATTGGCCAGGAACAAGGAAAGTCCAAGGAAAACAATAAGGATTATAAGGGTGATGGAGATGAAGATAAACCAGTTTGCAGTAATGAAACTGAGTTAGATCAGGATAAGGAAAAGAGGAAAAAAGTGAAAAGGAAAGGGAATGAAAGTCAGGAAGATTATGGCAAGAAAACAAAAGTTGACAAAAAGAAACTTGGAAAGGATATTGAAGAAAAACAAAGTTGTTCAAGTGGGAATAAAGAGGAAGAACCAGCTTTTGAGAAAGATAAAAGTGTGGAACAAGATACTACGTGTAAGAGCAAAAAGAAGACGTCTGGAGGATTCAGTGATTTTTTTTGTAAGTATGGTTTTGAGGAAAATTTTTTGGCACCCTAATACATTATACTAGGTCAAGCAGTATTTCTTAAGCTTGCGAAAATCTTATTAAAAATTCCGTTGTTGTTTTTGTTTTGTTTGGTGGGAAGGAACAAATTTGTAAACATAGAGCAAAGCATCTGTTATTATTTTATTCTGAAACTCTAGGAGTTAATCCTAACTGTCAGTGGTTCAACATATTATTCTGTTCTTCTAGCTCCTAAGAGGTCCAAAAAATCAGATGTGAAAGGAGGAAAAACTGAGGAAAAGACTGAAAGTGACCAACAGAGTCAACTGACAAAGAAATTAAGGCAAGAAAAGTCATCTGCATTGTTATGCAATGTTTTGTCTTAATTCAAACTCATAGACAGGGCTTTCTCTAAGATTGCTTGTTGCCCGGTATATGCAATAAATATATTTATTTAATAAAATTTTTAGTTGGTAGAGAATTGAGCAGTTAAAAACTTTTGCTCTTATTTCCTATAAAAGTATCTGGGGGTTGTGCTCATAGTGGCTGGGGGTAATCTGAAGGTTTGAGGGCATAATCTACAAGTTGTGTTGTGGAAATTTCGTCATGAAGTATGTACAAGTTTATTGAATTGATGTTGTGCTCTTTCATTCTTTGACTGAAAGCTCTACAGATAAAGCATCTGATGAGGAGAGTGCTGGCCCAGTTAAAGCCACTGAATATGCCCCAGAGAAGAACTACTATCACCCCATCAAGAATGCTTGCTGGAAATTTGGAGAGAAGTAAGTTAATTTTTTCTTGTTGAATTAACAACTTTGCATCAAGAGTGTACATAAGACATTCACAGAAAGTGTGGTTGTAATTGGGATGGCTTGGGATGTTCACATCATATACATTTGTAAACATTGTAAAATACACTCCGCCTATGATGTGACTTCAGGTCTCAAATCATTTGCTACCATGCAATTTATCATTTATTATTGGAATTTTATTTACTTGGGGAAGTGTATCATGGACATTTTTGCCAACCAAAATTTCTTGAAATATATGCACAGATAACCAAATTTTCTTACCCTCTGCTGTGAGCATTTCATGTGCAGAAGAGCTCCACTAAAAAATCCCCATTGTGATTAACTTTCAGGGTACCCTATCTTGCAGTGGCCAAAACATTCCAGGCAATAGAAGACACATCTGCAAGGTAAGCTGGTTCCCACCATGGAAGTTGTCACTACATGTTTTGAATGAAAGCACCTTTCCTAATTTACATGTAGGACCTTAGACGACAAGTTATCTATTTTATTCTTTTACTAGAAAATAAACGAATAGTCAAGCACTGGTAGTTAGGTGGGATAGGGAGCAAACTGGAGACTATGGCTTTGCTGTTACGGGTGGCAGTTACAAAACACAGGTCACAGATCACAATTGCAGGTCACTGCTCTATTGATAAATAACAAAGATAGGCAGTTTCCTCTAAAGCTAAAATTTCTTTTTTGGTTTGTGATTAGTGCTAGGAGACACTTTTAGTGTTGTTTGTTCACCATAGCACAGTGACCTGTACTCTTACCTGCACTTCTGACCTGTGACCTGCATAATTTTTGTACCTGCCATGTCAAACAAGGTTGGTTGGTTGGAGTTTGTCTTTGGAGCCTAGCCATCAAGACATAGATTCTTGAAGTCTGATACAATATAGAGCTTGAAATGATGGTACAATATATAAAATCTGACAAAATCACCCTGAACTTGAAAGAATTTGGCAAAAAATATTGGGCATATTTATGTAAATCATATTTATTGTAGTTTGCAATCACATTGGAATTCTTATGAATTAATTAACATCTTTGGCTTTACAAAACAGGTGTCTGGAAAAATCTGCATGAAAAAAATTATGTTCTATTACTTACAGGTTGAAGATTACCTCCATCCTTAGCAACTTTTTCCGTTCGGTCATTGTTTTGTCACCAACTGACTTGCTACCATGTGTTTATCTCTGTCTCAACAAGGTTAGTTGTTTATAAATCTTTTATGTGTATTTCTTTGTTTTTGTGTATTGTTTTGAGCAGATCTCTTATTTGTTCCATGTTAATTAAGTGGTTGTTGTTCTCTTCATTTTAGCTGGCTCCTGCTTACGAAGGAATTGAACTTGGTATCGGAGACAATGTGCTAATGAAAGCAGTTTCAGAGTCAACAGGTGACTGTTACTGTTGAGTGTTTATTGTGTAGTACAGTGACCACTTAATGGATGTTGGCCACTCAATAGATCAGAGGTTTGTCAGAAATAAACATGATCTTTAGCAGAAACATCATTTTATTTCAAAACAAACACGTGATCCATGATCATTTGTCACCTTCTATCACAGATTGTATTTTTCTTTATCACATTTTTAAAATAAGATCAAACTAAGTGTATCAAGCACTTGATGGTGGCTTAAATGAGGTTTATTTTAGGACTCTCTTCTTCAATTGTTTCAGGACTTTGATTATTGGCCACTTTATAATAGGGTGGCTGCCTTAATAGAGAGGAGAAGTGTGATGTCACATTACCATGGTAGCACTATTTCTGGATGACAACAAAACCAACCACGACAGCGATGGCAAGGAGAATGGCAAAAAATAATATGTTTATATTAACATGAACAACAACTATGCACTTGCATTATGCTATTTTGTACATTTCTCTGCTGTTGTTGCACCACTACGACATGAAACTTCCTAGTTTCATGAGCCCGCTTTATGGAGTAGGTGAACACAACACAAAAATTGTCACTTTCTTTTTCTAAACTTAGATAACAATAGATGCGGTCCCATTTCATTAAATGAAACTGAATAAGATCAGTAAAATTTGAAATAGTGCGAATTCACTTTTTAAGTGACTTTATCGGTTTGTTGTCATCCAAAAATTTTGCTACCATGGCAACGTGACATAATGACTTCTCCTCTCTATAGTTGTAGTTATTAGGTTATGACATGTATGATGCACCCTCATCATACCATACATCCCCTCTCATCCTGTATGATATTCCTTTGCCATAATTTTTGATCTTGATTCACCCATCCACAATTCTCCTCTTGCACAAAAAGTAACATCTTATTTCTTTCATTTATTTCCATGCCATCTACATTGCTGAAATCTCCCTGAGATGGGCACATGGTGGATGATTCTACAAAATTAATGTTCGATATCCATTTCAGGGGGAGTGTCTGCTGAAACCCCTTTAAAAATTGAGTTACTTCCAGATTTGGCCCAAACCTAAGAAAGAAAAAATATTAAATTATTTAAAAACAAATAACACCATTATGCACAATAAGTGGTTGATATAATTATTTTTCACTGCAATTGATTTGCCTGCCTGCATGCTCTTGGTTGGATGGGAAGTGGGGGAGGGTGAGAATTCTCCTTTCCTACCCCTTCACCCGTGCTCCTGAGCGATCACTAGCAGGTTATAGTTTGATAATTTTATTTCCTTGTCTCAGTACATTATTACCATAATCGGAAACAAATGAAAGACATATTTGAGCCACAACAGTCATGCCATAGAATTTGGTCTGTCCACTGCTGGAGGGAGAGGGTCTCATGAGTCGACTGTTGCCATGCTCATCCAATTTTTTGTCATCACATCCTAGGGAGGAGTCTACAGCAAATTAAGTCTGATGTTGGTGAGAAGGGAGATTTAGGGATAGTGGCTGAGGTACAGTATAATAAAATGCAGGTCTTGGTATATTTCATTGTTTTTTTTATAATACATTAGTTCACTTCGCTTTTCATTTACTTAGGCTTATTGTGACAATTTCTGTTTAAACTTATTTCATGTTAGTCATGCCGCGGAAAGCAGCGAACTATGTTTGCCCCACCCAAGCTCACTGCTGAGGGTGTATTTACAAAACTAAAGGACATAGCAATGATGACTGGACATAGTGTAAGTATGGCATGTACCCTATAGATTTGTAAAAACATTCATAAAGTTTTGCTTTTGCAAATAGCAGCACACCACGACGTACCAGATAAAAAAGGCAAATTTAACAACAAATCCTTCATATTAAAGGGGTTCTGAAAAGACTCACAAGTGCTGTAGAATGTTACATTCACATGTAGAAAATAGATTTCCAGCTAATGAAAAGGATAAACTCTAAGAAAAACCTTGGCAAAACAGATAAAGAAAAACTTGACACTTTAACGGGGTGGCCTTGTGCATGTTCATTTTAAGGCCACCTTCTGCGCATGCTCAAAATCACAGGGAAACCAGCTGGGCACCCCAAGACCAGGAGTAACAAACTTCTCTATAGGGACTGCAAGTGAATTTAATGACAACCGAATTTTTATGACAGTTTGAAACTGCTTTTTGTAACGCTTTGGCTTGAACAGCTTATTTTGAAAGATAGAAAAGATCAAGGAAGATTGACATTTAGGTGGGTCTCGGGATCTTTTTCAACTTTATCCTGATCTTCTTTTTTCTTCTTATTCCTTTTGTTACAGTCAATGACAAGAAAGATGGAAAAGATAAAAGGAATGTTTGTGGCTTGTCGTGATGCGGAGGCCAGATATTTGATAAGGTAAAAACTTCTGGGTAACAAGCTATAGAAGGTCATCCAAATATTATATTTTGAGAATACTGAGAAATGTACCATGTATTGGAAATGCTGCTGAAGTGCTTCCATTGTGTCTTGACCTGTGATCATGTCTGCCAACTCAAAGGTTGGTTATGCATCACACAGTCATGAGACTGTGGCATTAAAAGTTGGTAATTGGTTACTTCTAAGACAATAGTGGCTGTGGCCGCTCTTGGGGACTTAACTGAGTTATTTCCAATTAACTAATTAACATTAACTTGTTTAAAAACCTCTTTTTATCTGTAATGTGGGGTCAAATTTTGTGTGTCACTCTTAGGCAAGCAACTTTGAATGAATTTGTGAAAGTCGGCTGCTGATAAAAATTAACCTGGTTAAACTCTTTTAACCAGTTTACGTTCTGAAGAATTTTTTACCGGGTTTTTCAAAAACTAACCTGGTTAACTTGCCAAGTGCGGCCGCAGCCAATGTATACATGAGAAAATTTCTTGAATCTGTTTGGCTGATAGCAATGCAGTTTTTACTAAACACAATACAAAAACATGAAAATAAATGGTAAATTCCGAATTGAATTCAAAACTGTATGATTACCTGTACTGATTTCTTTGAACTTGGTTATTAGGGGAATAAAAACAGAAAAATCTGACCACTGTAATACCTATGCTCTGCTGCCCACTGGAAATTATTATGCCCTTAACAAATTCTTTTTTTTTCAATTTGAAGATCTCTTGGTGGCAAGTTGCGGATTGGTCTTGCTGAACAGTCAGTTCTCACAGCATTGGGCCATGCTGTCTTACTCACTCCACCAAGCAAAGGTATGAGATTTTCTGTAGTTCCCATCATCGTGAATGTCATGCTCATGATAATCCTTGTGATTGTCAATGTGCAAAGAAAGTTGTGTCGGGTAGCCTGTGGCTAGTGGATTTTGCAATCAGGTTAGTGAATTCTGTTCTCTGTGATCTTGGTCACTTTCCCTTAGTAACAGCTAGCCCTGGGTCTTGTTTCCTTTTTCCAGAGTTTCCTCCTTCCATAATTGACAATGCCAAGCATTTTTCTGGAGATGAGTTAAAGAAGAAATTAGATGAGGCTGCCATGATAGTCAAGGCCTGTTACTGGTAAGTCCTGTTCAATCATAACAGACAGTTTCTAGAAAAAAACTGTATACCAGACTGATGCTTGTAATTATAATATACTAGACATTCGTTGACTCAATTTACAAAAATAGTTTTCAGACTCTAATCATACAGATGCATTAGATTGCTAATGCAAACAGTCGCTTTTTGTCTTCTCTTCTATGAAATGCCAGGAGATAAAAATAATGTCCATCAATGAAAATGAGGGTGGAGCAGGATCAAGGAGACAATAATAGGACCATTGCCTTTTGCTTTGGCTATTTTAAACCATTATCTCCTAGATAATGTTACAGCGAGATTATTAATAATATATTATTTTGTCATTCTAATTTTTCAATATGTTTTCCAAATTCTATGGTGTTACCATTCAAATGAAAGCTCTCTGGCAGAACTGTTTCATAGTGCTATTTATTTCTTAGGATTTTGCAAAACAGAAATTTCTTTTTGTGAATTTTTTCTTTGGCTTCTATAAGAAGTGAAAGGGTGGGTAGTAGCTTCATCCGATTTTTTATTTTCTCACTGTGCAGTCTATGTACAGGGTTGAAAGGTGCGGTTCACTTTCAAGGATTGTTATTTTCCCTTCATAGTGAAATGCCTAACTATGATAGACTGATTCCATCTCTTATGGATCATGGATTGGAGTCACTGCCAAAACACTGTCATCTGACACCAGGTAAAAAAATGTGTCAATATTTAGGTATATAGCCTTTTTCACATGACGTCACGGCGGTTATATTGATGTTCCAAACGAATAAAATGGCGGTCATATTGATATTCCAAACAAATAAAATGGCGGCCGTGTTGGTGTACCAAGAAAATCCTGTGGAAGTTGAACTCTTTTCTTATGTAAACGCTTTCCTTTGTGTTGTTCCTATAATAAATTAGCATAGATGCTGGCCTTGTGAGTGCGGTACACGCAGAGCCCCGATAATCTTCTTGTTACTTTGAGCTGTCTTGTCATTGCAAATTGAATTATATTAATTTTATTTCCCAAAGGTATCCCACTAAAACCCATGTTAGCTCATCCTTCCAAAGGGGTAGAAGAAGTGTTCAAACGATTTGAAAATGCAGCCTTTACCTGTGAGTTTAAGTACGATGGAGAGCGCGCACAGGTGAGAAGTTAAACATGCTATGTTCATGGTTTTGTCACTGTTATTGGTATTTGTTGCTTTTCAAAATTGTCTTTTAACCTGCGGCAATTTATGTTTCAAATTCTTTGGCCTTGAGACTAGAGATTTCCAGTACCTTTCTGAGAAAGTAAACCAACTGTGGGACAGCAGATTTTCGCATTCATCTCATCCAGTTTGAAAGTCGGATTCTCTTGGGTAGCATACTTCAGCATTTTCATTGACAGTGATCCTTGAAATGATCACAATGCTTTTCATCATCATCCGTTATCATCATCATCATCATCATCATCACCCTTTATAGCCTCCAACTCCTCCTCCCTATCATCGTCGTGGTCATCATCATCATCATCCCTCCTCCTCCTCCTTAACATCGTCGTTATTGAATTTACGTATGAACTGTCATGTAAAATAGAGATTACTGGTTGAAAACCCTGTAAAACATGCCCAAGATAGGGGAACAAAACGAATGAACAAATTATCTGTTATTTCTTTTTTTAGATTCATGTACTAGAAAATGGAGATATCCACATTTACAGCAGAAACCAAGAAAACAACACGTCTAAGTATCCTGATATCACTGCAAGAATGCCCAAGGTGAATACGTGTAATATGTAGACGAACCTCTATGAAGCGGCCAGACTCCTGGTGGTCAAAGTTGTCAGGAAACTAAAAAGGGAATGGGTACAAGCTTTTTCGGTGCAAGGATTTCTGAGATCATTTAAGTGGACAAGCTTTAGTTATGACTGATTTACTTATGATTAACCAATCATAAGTAGCGTTTGAGCACCCAAACATTCTGCTTATAGTTTTTGGAGTAGGGAATACTGAAAACAGTGGCAATGTTAAGCCAAGCGGCCTTCTTCTATAAGGCACAATCCTTTCTTAGATTTACTTCCCACAATGCCTGTGTACGAGTCGAAGCACACCAAGATGGAGATTTACTAGAAGCTGGTACAGTTACTAGTTCTCTTTGGAGCTCAAGTCCGTTGATACATGTTGACAAAAGTTAGTGTGTTTAGGTAAACACAAGTCTTCAAACTGCCACATACTAGAGCATTCATATCTGAAAACAGTTTCCCTTATGGGCTGCCCAAATATCAGATTTGTAAGATACAACGAGTCCAGAACACCTTTTTACGCTTATTACATGTAGAGAATGTAAAGCGCTTTTGATCATTTATGTGTTACCTGAACGTTTTGTTTGTTTTACATTCAGGTTTTAGGTGATGGTGTCAAGTCCTGTATTATTGATACTGAAGCTGTGGCATGGGACAGAGAAAAGAAGCAAATTTTACCTTTCCAGATTCTCAGCACAAGAAAACGAAAGGTAACGCCACAGTATATATTGATTATTTACATTTTTTCTTGGCAGTATATCTGGTGGAGCTGGCTAACTTCTTTGTAATACGCTCGAACAAGAGATTGCATTATGTTCTCTGGGCTGGAGCTACAAGTGTAGCTTTAAGTCGAGTCCAATGCGGAGACCCTCCAGAAAACAAATGTTTTCTTAGCAATCTTTGTAATGAAAAGCTCTCATTGGCCTGAAATGTCATACGTCGCCACCCCCTCACGCGAGGTAGAGGCGTGTGACATTTCAGACTATGCTCTCATAAGCAACCACGACCACTTTTGGGACTCCGCAACTGGATTTTCCCTCGGTTTTTAAGCTCACTTAAGCGACCACTCAGTCTTATTCTTATAAATCAACACTTTCATGAATCTGCACACTGCGCTATTGTTTCGTTGATAAAGATCTTGTACAGTATAGTATTCTATTTTTAAAAGTATTGTCCTTGTTTAATGTGGAATCTGGTGGAAGCTACTGCTAGGTTTCGGCGGTTTGGAGCGACAATGTAGCTCTCTTTTTCTTTTCTATGTTTCTTTAGGATGCTGATGCGTCAGAGATTAAAGTTCAAGTTTGTGTCTACGCTTTCGATTTGCTGTATCTGAATGGAAAGGTAAGAAAAAGGCGTTGGCACTTCGTGACTTACGTTCTCCCGTAGTTTAATTTCTTTGATAGGTCAACTTAAAAAGCCGAAAGGATATTTTTATGCAAGAGAGCATTCTCATTCTTATTTCTCCTCTCTCAATCGCTCTTGTTGAATTGTAAATCTAAAGTAATTTTCATTTTTTTTTTGTTTTGTTTTCATAAAAGTACCGAAATTGTCTGGCAAAAGTCAATCGAAATTTCCCAACTGCTTAGTTTTGTGTGCTAAAATGTCGGATGAAAATGGCTGTGATTTATTCTCCCGGCATGAAAAAATAAATCACTCCTTTGGTGTTCTCTTGTGGGATCTGCTTTGGCCTGAGTATCAGGCCTTCCTAAAGGGCTAAGGGAGAGGAGATTTTACTCAGGCTAGATCTGCTAGATGTGAGCAAACATACCAAGACTGTGCTATACACTGGAAAACTAAGCTTGTATTCGAATACAGCGGAAGCTCTTCTAACATACACTCTCGGAAGCGGACATCATACTTACGGCCGCCTTAATAAAACCCCGTTTCTCTCAACTCCCATACAAACTCTATGTTTTTACATCAATGTAAGCGGCCAGTTCCAGTTACGGACACCTTTTTTGCGTCCCGAGGGTGTCCGCTTACGAGAGCTTTCATTGTAAACGTCTTGTGACACTCAACTTCACTTTGTCTTTTTCAGTCGCATATTAAAGAACCATTTCGTGTTCGCAGAGAGGCTTTAAGATCCTCATTCACAGAAGTTGAAGGGGTAGGTAATATACATAATAATTATTTCTCGTTGCCTTGTCGTGTTTTGATAGCATAATTGATGATTTATATTATGTGGTTAAATGAAAATTAAGCTAAGCTAAACGCGAAACAATTCTGATCATCGGCCTCTCCCGTCACGGGCATGCAGGGTGCTTGTGCTTGTGGATCCACCATCTTTCCAGGCACCTTCCCCAAGCTCGTCTATTGCTGATGAGTTAAAAAGCTTGTTACAAATGATCTTGTCTTTTACATCCTCTCCCCGTTCTTCTCTATAACAGGAATTCATGTTTGCACAGAGTTCTGATTCAGTAAACACTGATGATATTGGCGAATTTTTAGATGATTCCATCAAGGGTAAGAACATTCTTGTAGGCTACACTATAGCTCTCAGTTTTGGTGTGTTTTTTTGGCATATCATTAATTCGCACATCCTACTTTAATTAATTTGTTGCTAAAGTAGGATGTATGTGTGGCAGCAGAATGAAGGACTTATGCATATGGTTTAAAGCCTTTTTACTTGCTCTATGCAGTTTTGACGAATGTTTTTACAACGTTCTGTTGACTTTGCTACCGTCATATACTGTCATATCATTCAAAGGCTACTTTCATGGAAGGGGACATTGAAAACTGACATGGTCCTTGACAAGTTCTTATGTGTATGCCCTTTTTTTCTAATTGAGTTTATATTGTCAGGTAATTGTGAAGGCCTAATGGTTAAAACCCTTGAGGTGGACGCCACGTATGAAATTGCCAAACGCTCTCACAACTGGTTGAAGGTAAAAAGCTTTGAATGTCGCTTAACCAGTGAATTAATTTGTGTGTGTTACACTGGGCAAAGTTAGTTTAAGAGTTTGAATCAAAGCCTGTTTTAGACTGCGAGCATTGGAGACCTTAGGCCTAGGCCAAACGTCGAACATTTCTTGAGACGAACCAAACTTAGTGATTTAAGTTCATGAAAAGTTCGACGTCTGGCTCAGTTAACTTCGTCTGAATGAGTTTTGATCTTCCATCACGTTCTATCATTCTGCTTCAGACGGATAGAACGTCTGAAGATAATCTCTGGGACAAACGTCGATCTTCACATGCGACGAACCAAACTTATGAATTAAAAATTTGTATGATAATGTATATTTAGCCTCAGTTTATTACTGATCTGATTCAGTTGATCAGATTAATCGTTTCAACGCCTCCTAAGTTCGTTTAGGTCCACCTCGATTTGAGTGACCATGTTGAGGTTCCCAAAGCAGCACTTTTGAAGCAGTCTCTTCATTGTGACAAGCACAATGGCCAGCTTAATCTTCCCGCATTTTTCACTGACTCTTCACTTGGGAGGCTCCCTATTGTTCCTGGTTGTTTATAGGCTGTTGCCAGTGCACGTTCAGGGCCGTTCGCAGCATTCTGTTGTAGAATCCATCGGCACTTTCCTCCATCTTCTTGGTCCGGGCCCACGTTTCACTTCCATAGAGTGCGACAGACTCCATAGTTGCTCGAAACCGTCTGATCTTTGTTTCTCGTGGCAGTCTTGAGGTCCACACTTTTCTCGTTTAATTTGTTGCGAGCTATCCAAGCTGAAGGCTTTCTGACCTTGGACCTTGGAGACCTTGGATGCAGGCTAAACCTAAACCACTGTCTTTACGTCACGCAGATTTTTTGTCGAGCGTTGCAACAGAAAGCTTTGCTTCATGTAGAAAGGTTAAAGGCACACATCTGTACGCATGGTAGCCTTAACTTAAGATGCAATAAGCGCAAAGGTCTCCCTTATCGACATTTAGAATTGGTTCCGAAACATTTAATTCCTTTTTAGTTCCGACAGTAGTAAGACAATCAAGAAAAGCTGTAGCCGTTTGTAGCTTCTTCCATTTTATAATTCCATGTCTTTTTCCTACCACTACAGTTGAAAAAAGATTATTTGACTGGTGTAGGAGATACACTGGATGTAGTGGTGATTGGAGGCTACTTGGGAAAAGGCAAGCGCACTGGTTCATACGGCGGATATCTGCTGGCCTGCTATGATCCGGAAAATGAAGAGTTTCAGACCATCTGCAAGGTAACTTAGAATATTTTTTTCTTTAACGAAAGGTTTGCTTTGCTCGTTTATGTTCACGACCATTGTTCAGGGACACCCAACGATGAAATGTTTCCAAATACGTCAGAAGTGTCTAAAATGGCTTTCGCCATGATTTAGAAACCTGTTTAGTTAATTTGTAGTTGCCCTCAAAGCTATTTATCTGTTCGGAAATCTTAAGGGAACTTTGTTCCTCCCGAAAATTTTAGGTGACGTTTTCGTTTCGTCCGAAACTGTTAGCATGCCTCCGGTTGAAAGTTCGAGGACATGGAGTTAGTCGTACTTTCATTAGAAGATTCTACTGAAAATCCCCCGAAAATCGTTTGTAAGTCAGTAGAAAAACTCCAATATCTTAGACGAGTGAAACGGTTGTTCGCAAATTTTTAGCCTTTTTGGGCTCTAGAAATTTGTAGACAATATTTTCTTCTTCGAACAGTTATTTTACAAAAGTCTTTGGGTGTCCCTAATTGTTGTTACGCAGCAAATACAGATTGTTTGTTTATTTCTTTTTCTGATTGCTGTGATATTTGCCATTTGAGGAATTTTCCCGCGCTAACTCTGTTGCAAGTCTCCCGCGCATTGCAATGCACTGGTTGTGTGTTTTACCGCCTTTTACACCCTTCCCTTTTTTCCCACTTTTTCGGCAACGTTTTTATCGCTCAACAAACGGCGAATTTCTTGGAATTTGTTAAACGGAACAGAACTCTTCTCTTTTCACACTGAGCAAAGGTCAATTGAATGGCCCACCATTTCACTTTTCAACATGGCAGTTTCAGAGCATGAAGCATTGTTCAACATTTTTTGAACAAAAGCAGCAACATTTTGTTATCAGCAAATTTATTGCACAAATCATACTCTCTCAGACACATATCACTAGTCTGGTAGACTGTTCACTTTCCCCTACTGTTTCGTAAGATCGTCAGGATCGAGAGCTTAGCGGTACGAGCGGCCATCTTGGTTTCTTATGTCCCGAGGGGGCGGACGTCGGGGTTCAAACGCAGAGTCAAGCAATCGATCGCGACGATTTTACGGAAAAATAGGGGACTGTGAACAGTCTACTAATTTGGTTTTCAACTCTGGCAATCATTAACCTTTAATTAAGTTTTAACTCCCCTATCTTCCTCAGATTGGAACTGGTTTTACAGACGAGCTACTTGACAAGCATTACCAGTTTTTCAAAGATCACGTGATATCACAACCGAAGGCCTACTATCGCTATGATGACAGCCTTGAGCCTGATCACTGGTTCGACGCAGTACAGGTGACCTATTCGGCTAACTTGTCCTTTTGCTCGTTTTCACACCCTTTCCAGAAATTGGTTCCCTTATGAAGGCCCGCACGATAATCAAATGATATTTTTAATGGAAGTGTTCTTCCTAGTGCGTCGAAGCTGTAATGACGGGTGTTCCGTCAAAGCGAGGTATCCACAACCTAGAAACAGTTGACTGCGAGCGTGACCTCATTATCCCAGATAGTCCATCAGCAACTAATAAATGTCACAGTGCGTAGTATGTTTTTTCATGCCCTCTAGATCTCAGTCTATTTTTTCAGAGGTTCTTTTCCTGCAAAATTTTGCTTCAGACTGTGTACTTGCTGTACGTCGGGCATCTGAGTTATCTGTGTCGCCATGACACCTTACAAGCATGACCGAAGAGTTGAACAAGGGAATAAAAAGAAAAAAAAACAGCGGTCAGGATGGGACTTGAACTCAATATTGTCAAAGGTTTAGTAGACTGTTCACAGTCCCCTATTCTTCCGTAAGATCGTGGAGATCGAGCGCTTTGCGTTATGGGTGGCCATCATGGTCTCAAATGTTCCGAGTCTAGCCTGGGGAATCGGGATGATTGTCAAATATACTTAGGGGGCGGGGGCGGGGACGGTTTGGGAGAAGGCGAGATTTTTCTCGCCTCCCTCCCTCCCACCGCCATAAACCGCCACCCCAGCCCCCTCGGTACCGGTAAGCGCGCGATCCTGACGATCTTTCACTTTAATGGAGGACTGTGAACAGTCTAAATGTTTAGCCGTTAAAAGTGCTGCTGATATTTTATTTAGGTTTGGGAAATCAGAGCAGCGGATCTGTCGATTTCTCCTGTTCATAAAGCGGCGGTCGGCATGGTTAGTGTCTCCGTATAATATGTATTTTTGACTGTTTGACTTCGAAACCTTTACGAACATGTCGAAGGAAATCGCATCCTCGCTTACTTGCGCTCAGCTCTTGTTGTCGTGTTTTTGTATTTGCTAGGTTGATCCTGTAAAAGGCATATCGCTGCGATTCCCTCGCTTCCTGAGAATCAGGGATGACAAGAAACCAGAGCAAGCTACTGATAGCTCTCAGGTCAGTAGTGCTTCTTTAATTGTTCACGTTGCATACTGTTTCTATTTTGGACTGTTGTTCAGTTACCCACGTCTCACTTTGTTGTGGAAACAATGAATGCTTGTACTGCAAACCTGTCCTAACGGACTCATCTCTATTACGGACAGTTCTTTTAGCGCTAAGATACAAAACTTCATAACACCCAGTGGAATCTATTACTTCACTGGGTTCTCGGAGAAAACGTCATTGGGCTGCTTTATTTTCCCCTGTCCTGGGTTGTTCGTCTTAGTTGTGTATCTCCCATCCAAGGGAGCCAGGGGCAGTCCTTACCTCTTTACCGACATGATTGATGAAAGCTTTAAAAAACCTTTTACATGTTGCGCTAGCGAGAAGAATTAGACGATTTACAGTTTCTTATGCGAGATTGATTATCTATACCCTTCGTACTTTGTTTTTATCAATGGTAATAATGTTTTATAATTTTGCTTCTTTTAAACAAATTTGAACAACGAAATACACTAATCTTGTACAAGTCATAACAGCTTGTGACCGGGAAGCCAAAAAATCAGCCGGATAGAAACAAACTATTCGCCCGGTATTGAGGAGGCTAAATTATCACTGGATATATAAGGTTGGGTGGGGGGGGGGGGGGGGGGGGGTGTGGGTTTGACTGTGTGAGAATAAAAGCGCTACGGGACAGTTTTGGGAGACAAATTTGGACCCAGCCTCCTGTGCAACTTAGCGAATAGTTAACAACCTTAAGCTTTCCGTTTCAATTTAGTAGGAAATGGTAAATTACCGTATGCTACTCTAAGGATTTAAAAAGAGAAAGAGTGATGGACTGTGTATACATTGCCTGGTGTTTGTTATCATCGCAAAAGTGATATTTAAATGTACATCTCCATCTTTTTTTTTACAGGTGGCCGAAATGTACCGAAGTCAAGAAACTGTGAAGAATAACACAAGACCAGCCGCCACTGCTGACGAATCCGACGACTTCTACTAAAACAAAAACGCTGCCTGTACAGTTAAGACTGAAGAATTGTACAGTCCCAATCATATTCTGCGATGAAAGTGGCATGGGTAACATAAAGTGATACAGTGGGTGTGGATAGTCCGCTGACCTTATTAACTCAGCCGACAAAACTTACCGTCTTTCAGTCGAAAACGACGTCAAAATCTAACCCTCAATACACGCAGACGTGCTCCTTCTTTACGTACCGGAACCAATCACTTTCCTTTGTAACTAAGTGAATAAAAATACAACCTAATTTTCCACTATTTTAGTAACGTCAGACCTTGTTTACTGTATTTTAGAAGCAATTTATCAGCGGGCAATCGCGGATGATGTATGACGGCTTAACGTATTTTATACATTAGTGTACCAGACGTCAACTCCAATTTATGTACAGTAGTGTGCGATGTACAATCTTTTGCTTAATACAAGCATTAAACCTGTTAACAATGAATAAAGATCGATTAGTACATCCCACAGTGTCCACAGTACATAGAGACGGCAAAGAAGCGCGGGAAATGGAGTGCCACACGATTGGGTTTGGTTAAAAATTACGGGAAAATAACAATATATTCCAAGAAACTTAGTTGTCAATCAATCGAAATAAACAACATGGATCGAACCCTGACCGTGATTGCGATAGTGAGAACCTCAGCCCGGGATCTGGTCAGAGGTTTTGAACTTTGTATTTCCTATTAAAACAGGAAGCGCGTTACCGGGAAGGTTTTAAAAAAAATATTGTTTCGTGACTGAAAACAACAACAAATATTTGCATGTTTATCGTATTCAGAGCATTTGGGCGGTAAAAATCGCACAAAAAAGAAACATCTTAAAGTAATCTTGCCATGAGGATCCTTACATTGCCGCTTGATTTCCGACGAATTTTATCGCTTAACTACGTCTGGATTAAGCGGACGTTGGGAAGGTGTCCTCTTAATAGAGGTTTCACTGTATTGTTTTTGCTTCGTTTGTATCGAGAGAAAGATGTTGGGTAGGAACGCGTGACGAACCCCTAACAAAGTCTGCGTGGGAGGTTAGCCAATCTCACGGCCAGTTAATTTACATTTTGTAATACAGTGAAGCCTCTATTAAGGGGATCCCCAGTTAAGCGGACACCCTCTATTGAGCGGACACTAAGCCGGGTGCCGAAACAAACGTCTGGTATTTCCCTCTATAACAAACCCCCATTCAGGGGACACCTCTATTAAGGGGACGCGGACCCTAAAATACGTTGTATTTGGCTAATTTCTATTGTTAAAAACCTCTATTAAGCGGACACCGGACAGAATTGACAATTACGTCCTTGAAATACGTACTATAGTCAGTTAGTGTTTTTGCATTTACAAACAAATTAAAGTTGGTAATGAACTTGAACTCTCGACAGCTTCTTTAACAAAATGCAACTTTATCACAGCACAGAGTAACCGTTGAATGTTGCAAACAGTGCGCAATTTTTACAACCCTTATTAAGCGGACACCCTCTATTAAGCGGACACTTGGGAAGGTCCCGAAGGTGTCCGCTTAATAGAGATTTCACTTTTTAAGTAGGTTAAGTTGGCTATTTGCCCTGACATTGACTTCAGCATGACGAACAACACTAATCATTGTTTCTTTGAACAGTTCTAAGTTTTCTCCTCTTTCCGACTATAGTTAGTAGACTATGTTCCGACCTGCTTTTGCGACCCCCGTGAAGCGAATAACGCATTTTCTTCCTGGACACCAAAATATTCCGAGTTCAGCTCGGTGTTTTGAACATACTGTAATACTACACCATGCATCCTCCTCAAAATGATCAGAGCGAAAGAGAATTGAATCTTTCACTGTGAGAATACTTGGCTGAGATATTAGATAACAATTCTTGCAAGGACAACTTGGACAAACAGCGGCGAAGGGCCTAGGGGCTGGTCGGTATTAACATTTGCGCCCGCAATCAATTTGGCAATTTTCAAAACAAAATGGCGGCACCCAGAAGGAAAGGTAAGGGTTTTATACTTTCCCGGAAACTCATGCGTTTTAGAGCATTTTTCTGATTATATGTTTCAACCATTATTTAGGGTATCGTCCAACCGAACGTGATTTGAATTCGCCATGGAGAAGGTAAGTGAAAGTCACAACATCATGTAGATCACAGCTCTGTGACTTCTCTTAATTACTAGTAGCTGCCGGCCGTAGCTCTGAAAGTTTCATTTTTAAACTTAAAAATGAACTTCTCTTTTACTCGTTTAGGTGGGAAAACAACGATTCATGTACTTGTGATTTTATAAGATAATAATATATATATTTACGCATAAAATGAACAAAAAATCTACGTATAATCAATAGCTTCACTTTTCCTATGGAGTGCTCAATGCATAAAAATATGCAGAGCGAAATACGAATGAAAGCTACGCATAGAAAGCTATCATTTTTTTAGATTTTTCTCTCGCAAGCAGTTCGATGCTTGTTAAATGTAACGGTAAGATTTCCGTACAACCCCATACATTTATTATAAATACAAAAATTTCATACTATTTCACATAAATAGTTAATATGAAAAGAGTCGAAACATGTACCTTATTATAGGATATTAACGCTCCATGAAATTAACGCGAATCGTTAAAATTCGCGTTAATTTAAGTCGCTTTAATTTTGTTGAGAGTTAATTTCAACGACGTTAATTAAGTGCAGCGTTAATTTCGGCGCCCTTAATTTCCAGTATTTTAACCCCAATTTTGGAACCTGTCCAGACATTCTTGACACCTAAAAAACATTAACTACAAGCTGTCTTTCTTTCTATTTACCCTTTATTTTTAATCTTTCACAAAAGCTAAGGCGAAGGTTTACAATATTTCGAGTTCATCTTCGTCTCCAGTGTTGAAATAAATTTGTTCCAGTTGTCACCACCAACTGTGTCTTAACCGCGTTAATTTCCTTTATTATGAAATTCTACCTCCTCTTTCGCGTTAATTTTCTTTATTCGAAAGTCGTTTTCTATTAAATTTGCGTTTAGTTAAGTCGCGTTAATTTCCAATACCTTAATTTCATGGAGCGTTAATTTCCTATAATAAGGTATGCAGAATGGGCTGCTGGTTGTTTAAAAACTCTCTACATCAATTTTTATTCAGCAGGGCGAGTAATCAGCCGAAATCAACTCTTCTAGTCACAAGGCTCACCATTGTCTTTCACTGTTTATTCTTTCTGATAATTATAATTTTTGTCTGTCTCTTAGAAAATTTTATCAGAGATACTTCTGGTTTGAATTGCTAATACGGTAAAGGGGCTCTGTCATGTTGGCTGGTTGATAATAGAGAGTTTGGAAATAGAGTATTTTAATTTTCAGTGGACAAAAACCTTGTACTAGAATAATTTAAACAATATTGCCATTCTTTTTTATATTTTGCAAGGGCTAAAGATGTAATAAATCATCTGTAGTAACACCAAAGAAAATTTCTCGTGGAAGTCCGAGAACATGAATGTCAAATTTCACAAGAATTGTGATTCCACAGGTAAAATTCTGAAAATCTCATGTGTAAGATGTAATTTTGTGAAATTTGACATTCATTTTCTTGGCTCCCATAGGAAATTTTTTTGGTGTTACTACAGATGATTTATTACATCTTTAGCCCTTGAAAAATGTAAGAAAGGATGCAATATGCTTTAAATCATCCTGGTACAAGATTTTTGTCCCCTGAAAATCAAAATTACTCAATGTCCCGGTGGATTCTGTCTTAAACTTCATGTATAGAGCAAATGGCAAACATCAGATTCAAGTTGAGAATTTCTCAAAATAGAAAATGAGCAGATAAAAACAGCTCAAAACAACAACAAGTTTTCAAAACCCACAATTGTGATCTGTTTCAATGTCGTTCACATTTGCCCATCTGTTCTTCCTTTTGTATGTGTTATGTGTTTTCTTTGCTTTTCATGTTTTGACAAGTTATTTTTATGTTTCTCTCGGTTTGGTGGCAGCTCCTCACTGTTTAAATTTTGATAAATTTGATAATGCAGCTCCTTTAACTCAGTGCATCATAATTTATTACCTATAAGCCATGGGGTTCCAAATATAAATTTGTTTCAGTTAAAGTTTCTCCTGGTTAATTATGGTAAAGTTTAGAGTTACTCTGCAAATGAGCTGCTGCAAAACTCAAATGCTTGTTCTAAAGAACAATATATTCCATTAATAATGACTGTTTAGTAGTAGATTTGTTGTATTTACATTTGATCTTTGTGATCTTCTCTCCTTTGTCTGTCATTCTTAACCCTCGGACGTACAAGGGGTTGGGGGGGGGGGAGTGGACGCCACCCGGCTAAGTTTTTTTTTGAGTTTTTTCCTAGAGGATAAAACATCAGCACCTGATGTTCTCAGTAGCTGTTTGTTCATCCCTTATGCACATTTTGAGACAAGTTTGGTGATGGTCAGTTGCTATGGTTATGAGATATGATGTCATAAGTAGCTGGTGGTCAAGCCATTTTTGGGCGAAAATATGTTCTTTTAACTTCTTTCAACAATGAAAGTAAATCTTGTGGCTAAAATCGTGCAAAGTGCTTATTTATGAGTTATTTTTTCATTTAAAAGGTCAAAAAATTACTATTTCTTGTGGTTTTAACCTGATTTCTAATTCTTGGTAAAATCCAAGAGGCCAGCCAAGATGGCGACTATTGTTGGTCACAGGCCTCCAGTAGCCCATCACCTGTAAAATATACTTCATCTTGTTAAGAACGTCAAAGGCTAAATCCACTAAAGGTAAAATCGTCTCGAAATACTGCAACATATCAAAAACAATGGGGAGGGTTTCCATCCACCCCCCCCCCACCCCGTACCATGGTAGGGGTATGAATTTGCGTGTACGTCCAAGGGTCAGACAATAGCTTATACAGCATACCGTAATTTATTTTATTAAACCCCCAACATTGAATTAACACCCACCTCAAATAAGTACTCATTCTCGGAGAGGGAAAGTTAATAGGTCCCAGCCTCAATTAAATGCCCAACCCCCACCCCCACCCATTACCCTCTCTCCTACCAAAAAGACTAAAATGGACAAGAAGAGTATTGGTTGTCATTTCTTTACTGCCCCATCTGCTTCTCATTGACTGACCCATTTACAGTGGTTACACTGTGACACATTACGACGGAACATCAGAGAGTTCGCTTATAGAAATTGACTACTGTAGGTACAGTACCTCGTATAGATCCCTGAAATCCGATTGTTTAGTCTTTTTATTTAAACAAACTTTCAATGAACAGTTAACAGTTAATAGTCATTCTGAAATGTTACACTCTCTTTTGCATTAATTTCCTTTATCTGAAAGTCATTTTCCATTAAATTCACATTAATTTAAGTTGCGTTAACTTCCAATCTACTTTAATTTCCTAGAGCAATAATTTCCTGTAATTAGGTACATCTCTTGCTCCTTTTCTAGATCTAATTCTCCAGCATCAACACTTTTGAATGGCAATGCATACTCACCACACATGCCACGCAAGAGAGAATCATCTGCATCACCAATCGACCAAGAGTACAAGAAGAATGTAGATTTTTTGAAAAGAGGTGGGTGCTGTAGAATGCAGGTCTTACTATGTGAATGCAAGGACATATTCAGGGAAGACTTCAAGGGGGCTTTACGGGCCCTCTCTCTTGTTGTATAAAATGATGGATCTGTTGAGTTTTCAAATGTCAATGAAAATATACCATGGCTGTTCTATTGTTGGTTTTCACATGACATCACTAAAATTCAAACTAAAAAACTATTGATCCTACAGAGATTTAACTTTCACAATGCATTAGACCAGCTGAAAACTAATTTTCATACAAATTTTCGCTTCAAAAGGGTCCTTGGTTTTGTGATAGAGTACGCTTGAATTTCTAAGCTTTTGCGTGACTTGGCATTTACATGACAACCAAGAGGGCTGTCATGTAGGTTAAAAAAATGACTTATTTCAGGAAATTTTGCTATCTAAACAGTTCATGTATAGAAAAAGTATTACTTTCATGTTTATGAGTTTCTCGAAGAATAAATTCACTCTTTTGTAGCAAAACTCGGTAACAGATGTTTCTGTAGGTTTCCGTCAGCCACGTTGGAACTCATCCAGGTGAGCACCAGCATGGTGTCTCCATACAAATCTCTATAAGTTTGGGTAAAACATTTCTTCGGATATCTCGTATACGAAATAATCCTCTGACCTGAAGCTTGGCGAGAGTCTTTGTATATTATTGTATACCTCCTTTCATTTCCCAGATTCTGGACTTTATCTATTGAACGGTTTTGATTTTTATTTTGATCTATTTTGAATAGCACGACACTGAAAACCAGCAATAGTAAGACACTTGAAAAAATGTTTAACAAGAGTCCATTTGCCAATCACAGTATACTGTAAGGCTGCAAAGTTACTGCAGGTTAGCAAGGAATTATTATTTCCAATGTTGCAGATCTGCCCGCCCCTGCAAAGTGATGGGTATGCCACTGAACATATAATGACATAGCCTGTCCTGGTCCTTAAGCAAATACAATGTAGCAGGGATAAAGTCACCATAAGTAAAAAATTTGTGGTGAACTTTATCATTCCAACTTAGAGTGTGTTGGTTGATCAGAGTCCGGAATAAGAATATGAAAAAGTTTGGTTACAAAGCTCTTCTACTGTGTTTTTTGGACTATTTAAACTCTACATTCATTAAAATACCATAAAATTCTGAAAATATGCCCCGGGGCTTATAGTTTTCAAAGGCCCTTTTTGAGGGGCTTATATTTCATGGGGCTTATCTACGGAAGGAAATTTGCATTTCAAAATCGATTGGGCTAGCCTTCTATATAGTTGGAAGGAAATTTACCGTTTTTGCTTTGTTTTACTTTGTGTTTGAGGGCAATTTCCAAGTACAAGCTCCTGGGGGGTAAGGGGCTTATATTTTGAGGGGCAATTTAATGGAGGATTTTTTGTGTTGTGAGTTTGGGGGGCTTACATTTGGAGGGGCTTATACATGGAGGGGCTTTTTTTCGGAATTTTTCCCTATTTTATTTCAAAGAAATTTATATTTATTGGAGTCCAATGAGTGCCAAAACAAGTGATTTCTACGGTTTATTTCATTTAATATTCTTATTCCGGACTACAGTCAATCATTCGTACCCTTAGTCGAATTGTCTTGAAGGTAGTCAAATGTTCTTGGAGTGGACATTGAAAAAAAAAACTTCTTAATGGTGTGTTGGAGTAAATTGAAAAACAAATCGCTAGAAAATTTCATATCTCATAATTCTGCAGCAAATGGAAAAGAAATATACAGAGTAGTTTTCATGGCATATTTTTTAGCTTTCTAGGTTCCTGCTTTCAAAAGAGTCTTAATATTTGTGGCTCTGCCCTTTAGTACAAACTGTTGTTCCTATTTTCAGTTCACCCTGCAGGGATCAAAATATTGTCAACTGCAGTTACATTTTGAGGGAGGTGTGGTTTAGTCAGTTTATAGTACATGTAATATAATTATTGTGTTTTCTCAAAAGATGTTGCCACAGGTGAATCAAGTTTTATCAGGATTTATTTGTAATTAAATCTTATTTCCTCCAGAATGGGCAAAATTGGAGGCAGAAAGGAATAGACAGAAAGGTATGAATGCAGCAAAATTACAGTACATGTACAACATTAAAATAGCTCCTCATGGTTGGCCTCCATCCAGTTGGGATTGTTAACCTTGTTGGCTACAATGGGAAAATAGAAAGTCAGTTTTCTTTTTAACATTCCTCATGGTTCACAACAACAAAAATGAAAGGACTACATCAAAACTCAAAACATAATCCTAAATTTGCAGTTAGAATTTCCAACTATTTGTATTTTACAAATTTATCTACTCTAAATGTCAGATCCTGAGGGAAACAGTTTGGTTTGTTTTCCCGAGAGTCCTGGGGCTCAAGGGAAAACAAAACTGGGACCTAGCATTAAGTGTTTTGTTATATTTCTAGACTTTGCCTTCAACAGCAACAAAAGAATAACTGGAGCGAATCAAAACAGTTGACTCAGTTCTTATAAGAAGACAAATTTAGTTCTCAAAACCACTGACTGAATGTTTTACAAAGTACTTTCCTTATTTTATCTGCATCTTTTTCCTCCACTAGCTGCTGTTTCTCTTCAGGGATAGCTTTGAAAATCTTTGCATTTTAGCTTGAGGCTTCATATTTGTGTTGTGGACTCTCATTGTGTTCATCCCTGAAAGTGAAAACTGGCAGTGTTTTTCCCGCCTTCTGTCACGCCACTTTCCACCATGCTTTGATCTTGTTGTACATAATGTATCCCAAGTGGGATACAATTACGATCAGGATATATTTGATTTTAGTCAAGGCCATGTGACCAAGAATCAACCAAGGGCAGTCCCTGTTTAGTTGAGTGAAAGTCTAGGAATATAACAATATCAGTTAAACTCATCACCAATAGATGAGCTTGGGCAGTGATGCCTACAAGCTTGGTGGAGCTGAAATCTGATCTAGCATGAGGAAGGAGGTATTTATGGCAACTCTTGAGGGGCCCCCATCAGGCACTGTCACACTGAATTCTTCAGTGGAGTACTTACCAACTAGTACTTACTTACTGTTCATTATATAAGTATGTCTTTATTGTTATTATTATTATTATCATTCTTCTTCTTCTTCTTCTTCTTCTTCTTCTTTTATTATTATTAGAAGTTGATTTCTGTCAGAATCAGAAACACTTCAAACTTCCAATCGTTAGGTCTCAATGCACTTGCTCCACTCTGTCTCTCTTTAAACCTCTCAACAATAGATGGTTGTGGGGAAGGTGCCTGGTGAAACTGAGAGGAGCTGCAAGGGAGCCTTGAAGGTAACCATGACAACCCTGTAAGTGGCATCACCGGGCACCATCACACCTCAGTGGAGAAATCTGCAGACACTTACCAGAAAACATCCAAAGGAAAGGGAGGGCTGGGAACAAAAACAGCTGAAGCTACTGCAAGCAAAAGCAACGTGAGCGAAAGTGCTGTAAAATTACTAAAGCCGGGCTAAAGCCCAACACCACCCCGCGTACGATTAGTGATGGAGACTGTTGGCCAGGATTGTCTCCTGTTTAACCTCACCTTAATTACATTTGGCCTTTGGTGTAGATGGATATACACTGATGACAAACTGCTGGCTTAGCTTGTCAATGGACTAGCGTCCCATTCAGGGATGAGTGGCAAAACTTCATGTGACCAAAACTTGGTTAGGCTTTGGTCACGTGGGCCTCATGGCTTACACTCCCCGTTACATTAACACTGTAACTTTTATTTGTACCCTTTACCTTAAGTCATGTATCAAAATAAATGATCCATTCAAACATACTGTATACATGGAATTTTTGTGCCCTGGCAGGGTTAAACCTGCACATTAAAGAACGGAGAACCAATTACATGTAAGAGAATTCTAGTTGAAGTATATTGCATTTTCAAGCCTGGAATCAATAACAAACTGTGGGTAAATAAGTAGAAATAAAATTATTCTTACCTATTACATGAAATGATGGCATTTTTTTCTTCATTTGTAGAGACAGTAACGGAATATGCTCCACGAGAAATGGTTGTGCAAGGTATGTTTGAATTCTGAAGTGTTATGGGCTGTATTTGCACCTGACCTCTGTGCATATTTAATGCTTCCCTTTAGAATTGGGAACGTTTCCAAGGTTCCTGAAATAGCGGTTCTAATTGGTCCAACTATAAATGCAATTCTTATTACCCATAGAAGACTAAAAACATTAACAACAATTAATATTATTATTATTGTTATTGTTGTTGTTGTTGTTAATATTACATTTCAATGATAAACGTGTGTTTGAAGATGAAGAGTTGTGGACATGCTGCCCCATTTTGAAAGTAAATTATCCTGGAAGGGAGCTTTAAAAATGTGGGCTCTAAGGTCTCATTTGCAGTTGTGGATCAAGGGGAGGGAAACTCCCTTTTTTTAGACCAAACTGAGGCGTAAAGGTCTGAATCTGCCACTGATTTGGTTCATTAATTTGTTCATTTGCTGTGCAACTCCCACCCATGTCGAGTACTTCAGTGTTAATCGTTTTAGGCCATTTCTCTTCCATCTTTCTTGATAGAAAAGGATTTTGTGTCTTGCTCATGCTTGCAATAATTGATCATAAATTATGATCATGTCCATAGCCATTCTTTTGGTATAGACAACAAGATCTGCGATTGCCCATAGCGCAGGCAGCTAGAAGGGAATATTTGTGGTGACATTTTTCTGAACAAACGCTTTTTGTTTATCTTAAAGTTTAAGTTAAATCTGCAATGGCAGAGTCAATCAGAGATGCTGTAGGAAATTTGAACTGTAAGCAAAAGCGTCAAGTTTTTTTTTTGTGAGACTCAAACTTCAGTTCAACTTTATTACAAAAATATTTGCAAATTCAACACAAGAGACCGGTCTGCTTTAAGCGTTACAATGTAGCTAATCTGCATTAGGCTGTCATGATTTCACTGTGATTGGTCAAAACACAAGAAACATTCCTAAAACATCATTTTTGCTTTTCAGGGTTTTTATAGATCGTTTTCACTAGCGTGGACAGTACCTTTTAAATAAGGGCTGAAGATTCAATTCCCACAGCTCTGGTTTGGGACACCAACATGGCCGCCGTTCCATTGTTTTGGAACACCAATATGGCCGCCGTGGCGTCATGTAAAAACACTCTATTAGTTGGACTGAAGACTGCGGTGAAAAGTAATGTGACTGCGTGTATTTTTTCCATTTTTTTTTCAGATTTTCAGCCATTTGATTTGGATTCATTCCTTGAAAGTCTTCACCAGCGCCAGCAACAAGAGCAACAGGATCAATAGCGCACAAAATAACAATAGTCAGAAGTTGACATTTTATTAAATGTAGTAGATATTGCCTCAGATACATGAAGATATCTACAGTGAAACCATGCAGTATTTAAAGTTTCCATATTGAGCTGAGTACAGTCTTGTGTTAAGTGGACACAGCGAGGCTCAAGCGTAACATGTACGGCAAGATGCTTAACAAGCGTAAACTATATTACTTTACACCAGGGGTAAATTTAATAAAACTTTTACAAGTGTAATTTACAGTTTGTTTTTAGGGTCCGAAAACAATAGCTACACTTTTAAATTATACTTATGAACGTTTTATTTAATTGACCCCAGGTCTCATGCTATGAACTGTAGTTAAGGTAGTACTTGTAGTTACTTGAAGAAACACCCAATTCTCACTTACTCGACCACGCCTGGTGTTATTTAAAGAACGATGATCAGCATAAGGTGATTTTTTGTTTGTTCTGCTCTGATCCAAGATCTGATTTGCTCTTTTGTGTCATTATTATTAGATACCTTTAGATTCGAGAACTACAGCGACTGCGAGGACGAGAATTAACTTAAGGTTTTTGCGTTTTCTCATATAATAGACACCCCGAAAAGCTTCGTTGTACTCTTGAAACGTTATCACAGATATTCTCCCGATCGCGCAAAAAGGTATTCGTTGTAACATTAAATAACTTATTTGCACCACAACGATATTCGCGCTAAAAACCGTATTAGAATGACTACGGCTATCACTTTTTCCCGCCAAAATGACAGTGGCTCACGCGCGCGCACTACTTAACATCGTAGAAATCTCGTTCTCTTAATCGTCCTCATCTGAGAATCTAAAGGTCTTCTTGTCCTTTACTCTTCACCTAAGGAAAACTACCGTAAACGTCCGATTATAAGCCCTGGACTTTTACAACTTCGTAAGGGGTTTCTGGAGGGTTTATAAACGGAGGAGCTTACCGTAAAATCCCACTTCAAAGCCCTCCGGATATAAGCCCATCCATTTTCTAACGAAGACATTATCCTGGGTATACCCCCCCCCCCCCCCACCCTGTTTATAAGCCCATCTAGTGTATACGTGCGTTCCTTTTGCGTTTCTCTACAAACATCAAAATTTGTGTTTTATAGATGTTATTGAAATAAATTCTCCGTTCATTGTGACGCACAGTAAATGTATTATAAATGTAACTCTTAATGTAATGTTATGTTTGCTTTAATTCGTTTCTCAGATAAGTTTTATCTCGTCTTTCCGAAACATTTTTTGTTATTCCGCTTATATGCCCCCGGGTATGAGCCCCCTCCCCGCACGTTTATTAGCCCACCCAAAACCCTTTATCAAGTTAGATAAGCCCAGGGCTTTAGAGTGGGATTTTACGGTATTCGGGAGGCCTTACAACCGGACTAAAAAAAAGTGTTTCAAAACAAGCTACATAGCAGTAGTGATCAAAATACTTCTGGAATTTGATCGCTTTTTTAAGCTTCAAAACGTCGTAAAAAGTCGAATTCATTTCAATACAATCTAGAGGGGTGCTTATATTCAGGGGGGAGGGGGGAGGGGAGCTTATAACCAGATGTATTAATTTCTTTAGAGGTAGATGGGCCCATTAATTGGGGTGGGTTGTGGGGGAGACTTATAATCGGAAATTTATGGGTACTTCCTCGCTCCGCTCTTAATTGACTAAAAAACACAACGTTGCAAGATAGCAAAGCAAATTACGTCTATTGGCCTCATCCATTAAGCCTCAGTGGTGAGAAGTTTCAATTTCTCCTCACCGTATCAGGGCATAATCCATACATTTCCGGAAATCCATATATTATACATTTCGTGGTAAACGTACAATTTTCTTTCTGACTGTGTAGGTCTTGCGTTGGGAATCCCATAATACACAAACTCTTACCCAGTCCCTCACCGTATTAAAGTCGGCAATGCAGACTAGCATGAAGGCTGCATCTTCATTGTCATTGTTTTATCTTAATCAACCGTCATCGTTATTATCGTATTATTATTATTATTATTATTATATTATTATTATTGTTATGTCGATTATTTGAAAGAAAGATAACTATTTCAACGGCACCGTCACTTTATTGATTAATTGCTTGTGTTACTTTGACAAATTATAGTCTTTCCAGGTAGAAAGTATGCTTGAAACGCCTAATGGTCTTTATTAACCGCCTCTACTCTATTTTGGCTTGATAATTTTTTGTCGAGTTTTAATACGTTTTTTTTATAACTGTATATCAAAGTAAACCGATGGAGGAGTTGTTTCCAACATTCCTCGAAAATTCCTCGAAAGATGGTTAAGTTTAAGCCAAGATTAAGCCAAATTTTACTTTACTTCTTTACTTTGAGATTCTGTAATGATAACACAAAATGTTACTCTAAGCAATGTGTAGGAAGGTAAATACTAATCCTAGATTAGCGCCAAGCGGCTTTTCAGGTACCGGGCCCAGAGCTGTAATCACTTTCAAGATTTTTTTGTCAGTTTTTTACTGTAAGTAAAGGATTCAACTTAAGAGTTATGATTATAACATTTATTTAAGTTTGCTTCAAAGTATTTTGCCTTGAAACTCTTTTTCTGACCTGGGCGCAGTTGCTCGGTGGTCGGTTTTCATTAAGCCAGGGTTTACTATTAATGTGGATAAAACATAGGCCCTGTCTCACAACCCTTGCATATCATAATAGATTTTTTTGGACGTTAAGGTGCTCATTCGATACAGTTTTTCGGAGACTATACCAATATTTTTTAATCGCCTGAAAAGTGATTTTACCCGCCTTGTCCGACGATCGCTATGAAATTTTTACCACTGACTTACTTTAGATTGAAGTTTGTCAAAATGCAGTTGTAAGTAAAATCGATATCGAGCTACTATGGCGACAATCAACAAAAAACTTCGAAATCGATAAAAGCCGAATTTTGCGCGCTCTAGACCCTCTACCGAAAATCCGTTTCCAGGAACTGCTTAAATTGTGATGTTTAGCAAAATAACCTCCGTGAAAAGAAAAAAAATTTCAAATAAAACGTAAACATATTTCAAAGCTCAGAAGCAGTTCGAGATCGCGTAAAATTCGGCTTTTATCGATTTCAAAGTTGTTTGTTGATATCGATTTACTTAAAAGTGCATTTTGACAAACTTCAATCCAAAGTAAGTCAGTGGTAAAAATTTCATGGCGATCGGACAAGGATAAAATCACTTTAACGAAGATTAAAAAAATATCGTTGTGGTCTCCGAAGAACTGTATCGAACACCTTATAGAGCCCACACACTGTTCTGAAATAGACCCTTCCACGGTTTTTTCAGTCAACTTTTGACATGAACAGTCAAGGGAAAATCCGTCAACTTCGCTGGAAAGAGCGTCTTTAAATTAGTAAGACTATTAAGTTTGAAAGTCATTTGTTGAAAAATGATGACGATATAGCTTCCAAAAGTCGCGTAATTGGGGACGCAAACTTGCCCCCCTCCCCCTTCCCACCATACACACGTCTGCAAATGTTCGCAAGTTTGCTAAGCTATATCTTCGCTAAATTTAAACATGTCACTTTCAAACTTGGGAATTCTACTAATATAAAGGCGCTCTTTTCATTGGTGTCGACGGATTTCCTTAACTTTTCCATGTCAAGAATTGAAAAATCCGTGAAAGGGTCTATTCACACTGACATAGAGGACGTCATGAAGCACTTCTTTGTTACTTGAGCTTAGAATAAAAAGTCCAAAAAAAGATAGAGATTACTCTAATACTGGCTTGTGTTGGTAACGTGCTTTATGAATGTCTTGGATGATATGCCATTTTTGAAGAATTGTTACTCCATAAGGATCTTCAAATCCCTAAATAAAGTTTATACTTTCCTAAACTACGATACAACTGACAAGAGAGGGAGGGATTACCCTATAAAGCGCGATCGCCAGAAGTCTTAAGGGACCGGTCATTATTTATCGCCTGGGGGGTGGGGGGGGGGGGGTCGGAGGATTTTGGGCTAAACACGAAGAAATTTAGCCGATCCCCCCTTTAAATGTTATTTTATTGAAGTGATCCCCCCTCATAACTATATATAACTTTCGTGATCCCCCCTACATGTCTTTGTACCCATATTCACCTTTCGACGTGTATATTTAGTGTTTTAAACGTTCATATACAGGTATTATTTCTAACTATGATGTACTTACAGCATAATAAAGCCGTTATCGCGCAGTCTCTTTTTAAAAGTGTCTTTTGATCCGTGTCTTTTTCTAGTCTGGATCCAGACATCTGAATTCAGTTGACATACAAGCAATCTTGCTTAAAACTGCAAAGTGCTTGAAACTGCAATCAGTGCTTGAAACTGCAAAGTTACTTTTTTTAGAGTGCCAAATAGCAGTCCGCCAAGTCCCTATCAGCAGGTCATATTTAGCGACAATTTTCAGAGGACCACACTCTAAAGTCATTTGCAGGCGATGAGTTGGCCCATTTAGAAGAAGCACATAGGCGGATCACTACACTGCACGAGGAACTTCAGTCCGCATCCAACAAGTTGACAACAGCGCATATTAACCTGTCAAAGAAGTTTCCTTTGTGCGCGAGAAAATCAACAATGTCAAGAAGAAAGAAGGAAAATAAGAGGAAGGTCCGAAAAACCAATGACAAGCGACTCAAGCAGAGGGCACGTCATCTCTTAGGAAACTTGACCTCAATCGAGGTCGCGGGACAAATTTTCGGTTCAATCGAAGAGAATGATAGAGTTACTCCTGTAGATAGCATCAACGCTGACTTTGCTAAGAAACTAACAAGGCGTTTGCATCTAGACCCTTTGCTATGGCTACTAGAAAAGGATATTTTTAGCACGACCCTAGCAAAAAATCTAGAGCAAGTAGCGGCCATTTTAAGGGCACAAAGTCCAGGGTCAACCTGCCGAAGGGGACTAAATGTTGCTGTTGAATCGGATGACGAGGCTCAAGAGGCAAATGAAGTTGTTGAATGGGATAATGAGGCTCAAGATGAGGCAGATGAAGCAGTTGAATCGAATTTAGTATAGAGCTGACACAGGACGCCCATTCCTGGAGAGGCGATAAATGGTTAGCCTGCGTGGCAGGCGCAAAAAGGGGAGGGGGGAGGGGGAGGGAGAAAGGGAAAAGGGAAGGGAGCGCCTGCTCTAAGAGCCTATGTTTTTGCATAACGCCCACCAATTTTCTAGTAATGCGATTACGCTTACTGTCAGTCAAGTGTCGCTACACTCGCCAATCAGAACGCAAGGCGGAACCCTGTGGTTACGCGGAAATTTATTTGATTTGACGGGATCTCACGTTGTATAAATATTTATCGAAGCGAGAAATTCTCACTTCTGGACAACCAGAAATTTAACGTGGAAATGTTATTTTAAGAATTTCGATCCGCCACGTGGGTATTTATGTTCAAGTTCAAAGCTCAAAGACAGAACGGCTGTACCGTTCTCGCCACAACAAAGTACAACTAAAGTTGCTCTTGCAAAAGCAACTAAGCACAAAGCCAACCCGGTAACTGATGAGCTTCACGTGGAGAACCGAAACCATGGTCTTGCCTGATCCCAAACTGTGGCAATAACAAAACAGTTTAAAGACTGTTAAGCTTATTCAAAGCTATTACCAAGGGAGGAACTACGCGCTCCAGTCAAAAGACTCACACTATCTTTACAAAAACACTAGGCTGGAGTTTACTGAGTCACAATTCAATTCTCCATAGTAAGTTTATGTAGCTTCAGTTTAAGCTGCAGTTCACTCTTACAATTTTGGATCTGTAAGTCACTATCCGTTATAATTTAACATTCTGCAAAGAAAACTAACGAGCTGGGCCCAGCGTGATACAGCATTGCAGAAAAACATTACACTCACGGATTAAAGAAAATCGCTTAATTATTCAGATCCAGAAGGCACCTTGGAGAAGATTGGAACCCTTATTCAGCCGTAATAAAAAAGCTTTACGCTTCAAAAGAGGTCAAAGAAAATGCGCTTGCATCAGAGGGCAAATCCTGCCGACCAGAAAACAATAACTACAGTCAACCGATATGTATGTCATGACCTCTCAGTGTGAAACCTGCGGCTAAAATCGCATTTGCTCAGTATAAATGCCGAACCTTCCAGAGCATAATCTGCCCAGCAGATAAAAACAACTGTATTGGAATAAGCAGCATTTTGGCATGAGGTAAAAGTCGTGTAGGCCTACCACCCCCTTTTATTGCTATAATTACCATTTAGCTCGTAGTTCTTCGCGCGTACAAACGTATCCGGTCGGCAAAACCGCCAGGACATCTCTGTCGGCTAAAAGAGTCCTTAATGCTGATTCTTGCTCTGGTTTTAAAACAATTTTTCTACCACTAGATAAATTCACATCTCTCAAAGCACTCTCTACGACATCCACGTCTACGGCTGCCATCTCGACTGTTTGTTGAAATGTGAAACGCGCATTTCAATATGTTACTCATTACGGCTCAGCCAATCAGGAATTTGCGGACGCCAGCGTCCGCAGATATGAACAAAAGGGGGTTCTTAGAGCAGGCGTCCCCTCCCCCTCTCCCCAATCCCCCTCTCCTTTTTCCCTTCCTCCCTATCCCCTATCCCCTACCCCTACCCCTTTCGACGCCTGCTATGCAGGCTAATAAATGGTTTATGTTTAAACAACCACGCTTTTTACAATGTTTCAGTTATCAGAAGTTTATATAGTTCACAATTTAAAATTCACCTGTCATGTTTAAAGATGAATATTAGCTAAGTCATGAGCACGTTATAAAAGGAAAAATATAAAAGCGTTAAAACAAAGCTTTCTCGATATAAATTGAAATGCACACATTCGCCAGTGTGACAGACTTCCGTTTTTTAAATAAAGTTGTGTTAGAACAAATTGAGATTGCAAATGCTATCATCTCCCAGCAGAATGGGCACATTTATGTTGTATTCTTTCAAACTGGCATTGTTCAAGCAGATTTGAGTGGTCCCCCATCTGAATCCTTCCAAAATTTTCACTGATCCCCCCTTTTGGGCTCTCAGTTACGACTGATCCCCCCCTCTGTTCTCCTAAAAATCAAGTGATCCCCCCCCAAAATCCTCCGACCCCCCCCCCAGGTGATAAATAATGACCGGTCCCTAAGAACAGTTGAATGCAGGGAAGGCGCTTAAGACAGCATTTAAATACTGAAACAAAACAGTCATCAAACTATTACTTCTTGTAGCGTTTAGAAAGGGCGTGGCCTTTCTATAAGCTGATGCCAGCTTGAAAATAACAAGTGAGCAGCATAATAAGGCTGTCGGGCAATCAAGAAAAGGCTCACTTAAAATATCACATGGGGAGTGTCTTCATCAAAGCCAGCAAGGTAAAAAACCCAATCTTCTTCCGTTCCTTCTTTCAACCCAAATTTAAAATATTTCGATTTGCTCCGGTTAAGCGAGAATATAAGTTTGTTCTTCGATCGAGGACAATCCATTTAGTTTATCATTTAAAACATACCTTCAGATTTCTTTGCATTTCTTAACCCCATGGTACAGCAAAAAGGGTCTAAGCTATGATTATGGATGTTTAAAATTCTTCGATTCCCTTTCTTCTCTTTGAATAACTCTTTCTTCTCTTTCTTCGCTTAATATAATACTCTTCTTCTTTCTTTCTTTTAATATTCCATGAAATGCGTAGGCTAAGTTTATGGCAGCAAGAATAATTTAAGAGCTTCCATTTTCATTTAATAGTCGGGCTGTAAGTAAGGTGGCTCCAATTTCACTTTAAGTACTTTTTAGTCAGTGACATTTCTGGTATTAAATGCATGAAAGGACAGTAAAGGGGTCGGCTGTCAGAGCCGAGAAGATATCTAATGAAACGAAAAGTGCATTACGTTCTCTAGATGTTTTTCGAAAGCTATTGAATGTTTTGCACATGTTTAGCACGCACCACATTGTAACTCATTAAGCAGTCTGTTGGAACATTCGTTTTTTCCTGTCAGGAAGGAGGAAAGCACATTTACAAAAATTGCGACGTTTGATTTAAACTATTAATTTGACATTGGACCACTGATGAATCAAATCAACAGCTGCAAACTGTAGAAATGGGCAGTACAAATGAAAATACATGCGTCCATGTCTGAAGTCTCACCGTTTTTGGTTTTTCCTTGCTGATTGCAAACGTGGTAATACCCAAAATATTCAACATTAAATGGCATTTTATATGAAAATATACATCTATTCTAGTATTTAATGTAATTCTTCGCCTATGGAGGAGTTTCAGGACAACCCCCCTCTGAAACAAAATTAAACCTTTTGCGCTAAAAGGTTTTTGAAACTCAAACGAATACTCCTTCACAGCCCAAATAAGGAGGCGGTGGAAATTTTATCGGTAAATTGTACGAACACTGGTTGGAACTATTATAAAAACTATTAATAATAAAACGTATGTAAAATTACAAAGAAATTGCGGAATATCTTATAAAATGACGAGGCCAGAAACTTCCATGTACTCGAGTCACGGCGTTTGTTCATAGATCAGAAAAGTTAAACATCAATTTGGCGTGAATTGCCTGTTTCATTAATTAGTTTCACAAAGTGATGCGACTGAAAGGCAATTTGTTCCTCAATTTGACATTTATTTTGTTTTATGCATGATATGTTATCTACGGCCGACACGAACAGACGTTTTCAGTTTAAAGGGAAAAAACTATTATTAATAAATAACCTGAAAACGAAGACTGCATAAGCTAAGTATAAGAATAGTTGGTTCCAGGTTAAGGGCTCCTGACATACTGTGGTATAGTTCAGTTATTTTATATATTTTTACTGTTATTATTCCTAACAGCAACTGCTTAGAAATATAAAAAGAATGGATGTATATTGTGGGGGATCTGTGAATTTGAATGCTTAATAAAGTGATTTACGAAGAAAGAAAACATACGTAAAGCATCCAAAATTAGTTTAACCAAGCAACTTTACACAGATTATCTATGGGCACTAAAGAAAATTAACGACACGATAAAACCTACCTGTATTTTTATCTACTACGTTAACTCATGCCTGTAATGACCTCTTAGAGTTCATAATGTGTTACGTATGACATTTTGGTTGTTATAATATGTCACATTCAGCCACTGGTTTTCAATAATTAGACAAAAGTTTCATTAGTCGATTAGTTGCCCTACAACTGATAAAAAAATCAAGGAAAAAGACTTCAAATTAAGTAGACATCCCCTTACAATTTGGAAAGTTATTTTTATGCTCGTCATTTTCGTTATTTGAAAATTGAAATGCGTTTAAGCGCATTTTAGCGATCGTCTAGTATGACTGAGTGAATTCACATTCTGTGAAACCTCGGCTTCTGCAGGGGATTTTCCCTTAAGCTGGATTGTTAAGGGGGCGTAGGACAGAGCTGAACAACGTCTGCGCATGTGCAGAGATGGGAGGGGTCTTGGATCTAAACCAGTATCTTTTGCAAAAGGATTTTCAAAACATCCTCACATTTTCGCGATTTTAAAGTGGATTCTGAATGTTCAATTTAAAAAGAAAGGTAGATTATTTCATACTTCATTCAATTCTCGTTTATAGTCTTGTAATTTTTTTTATAGTTTTTGCTATGAACAAAAGAAGACGCACGAACGAAGCGTCTCTGCTTTATATATTAATATAGCTTGCGAAAAGACTTTCTAAACATCCTTACTTTTTGCCGATTTTTAAGGTGGTTTCCGAATATTTAAGGTTCCTTTTTAAAGTGAAGGTAGAGAATTTCATACTTCATTCAATTCTCGTTTATAACTTTGCAATTTTTCTTAAATGTTTTGCTATGAAGAAAAGAAGATGCACGTACGGAGCAGAACGGTTTTTTCCGATTCGAATTCGAATGTTTACACGTTCAAGCGTAAACAGAAATGAACGACGGCTTATCAACATATGGTCAGTTCTAAGAAATCGTTCGGGCATCTCTTATCAGTCTCAGCATTACAGGTACATATTGATTATTAATCATTATTTTTCCTTGAATGATCGAATTTTAATTTCTGTTATTTGTCTCGCTAGGTTTCACTATAAGAATTGTAAGAACACAAAATTTCTCTTCTTTATTCCAAACATATTTCCTTTACGAGGAAGCAACCTCTATCCAGCTATTGCAATCAGTTTTACTAATAAAGTACATGCTAGAATCTAAATAGTTTAATTCAGTCTTTCTGTGGGGGCATGGAGCATGATGGAAAACCATCTTCCTCAGTCTATGAACAACTATGAGCAAGCCTAATCTGCCATTTTTAAATGTCACCGACGCATTTGTGAAACTGAAGTGTGTCAACCCGTCTTAGTATGTTACACCATCGAAGTAATTCAAGCTAGGTGTAATCCTTGAGTTAGCTTCATATCACCTACCTTTTGACTAGAAAGAATTTATACTGTATTTATACACGGTTCACAAAAATAATAAATAATCACTGAACCAATATAAGTGGGTCTTATCCAAGAAAAAAACTTTCAACTGCTGGTTTGAGTACATTTTGCACATGCACCTTAAAAAGTAAAATTGTTGTTTGGTATTTTTACTTTTATGAGAGCCATGATAATTATTTCTTTCTTTCTTTACTTTTAGTATTATTTTGTACATGTCACCCCTTGCCAAAGAGACAAATTACAGTTCATCTCCAATTACAAACTGTCTTCAAACTGTCATTTAAATTAAAGAAGTTACAACTAAAGGGTAGCAATTTTACTATCGCCTGATGGTAAGACTTGGAAACTACTGGATGAAATAAATGATTGATCAATAAGACTCCACACAGTGAAGAGAGAGCAGTACAGAGCCTTATCAGAGGTCCAAATCCCCTTCACTCTCTGATAAAAGGCAGCCTTTAGTATTGTGGACCTTTGAAAGTTTGACCCATTCTCATCTCAGGTTGCACAAGAGCTATTTTATAGCATTCACCAGTATACAACAACAATCAAAATTAATGTGAAAAGAGAAATAGGTAAGTAATACAATCGATGCCTGCTGGTAAAAAATATCAATGACGTGAAGTTCTCTCAAAGCTTCATTACAAGGAGAAGCACTATCTGACTCTTTATGAACTCTAGTTTACTGTTCTTTTTATTCTTTACTCTTTCTTAATTTTTCTCTTTGAAGTCTAGATCTTCATTCCTTGATAATTCTGCTTCAGTCAAACCTGTTATAAATGGTAAACTTGTAGTTAATACGAAAACTCACATGGAACTCAGTCAACCTGTTTTCTTTTCTCAAAACTTCGCAAGCTTTAAACTTTAAAAGTTTATCATGCTAGTTAAAGGTGCAATGAATTAAACAAATGAACAAGCTTAACTAAATAAGTAAATTCTGTATCTCAGCCACTACGTCTTTGTTCTAGGACAAGCCAGTACGCAAACCAAATTAAGTGCTGAAGCTCAGGTATACGTAAGAAAAGGGTTCTTTGATCGCACTAACATTTGTTTATGTTTTTAAGCTAAGCATAAATTCTTGTGTCTGATGGCATCATTGTGCTCATTGCACGCTTTTGTGCCACCAAAAAACGACCGACAAGAGTCATCGCTCGGCTATATTACAAAGATTTACTCTTCTTCAAACGTATTAAATAAGGTAATATTAAAGTAAATCGTTTAAAAGTCGCCAAACTCCAGCAACGCTCTTTTTCTCTCAGTCATCTTTCTGCTAAAACTTACGATCAAAACAATGAGAAACCTCGCCCTAGATGGTCAAAAGCGTTTTCCTTGATCTCTTGTTTACCTACAATTCCTTAACAAGACTTGCACTTCTTACTTATTCGCAGAATTTCTCCTTCGTGAGCTTAACAGATGAATTTCAGGTCGCAAAAGTGCATCCCTCGCGCCGGTGCCCTTGGTAAACAAGTGATGTAACGGACATGAGCAGTACGTTCACAATCATCATAAAATAGGGGAGCTTAAACGATAGAAAGTGCGGCATTCGCGCTGATTCATGCTTTCTAAAGGTCTGTACCTAAGTGTTAAGGAAAAGGAAAGAAAAATTGTTGTCTTGAGAGCTCTCCCTCTCCATAAACGGCCCAAAAACAGGCACTTTCACGTCGTAGTTGTGCAAGAACGATAAAAAATTCTTCTGGTACCTTGTGAACGGTCTACTAAGCCCATACGCTTTTGTTAAGTCCATTGCCGTTCTGGTTGCCGTAGACCGCTTGACTGCACAGCGGGAGGTCGTGGGCTCGATTCCCGGGGCTGGACCAACACTCATGGTCTTAAAATGACTGAGAAATGAAGGTACTGTATTTACCTTGCAGATGGCTAGACCCTCGCGTGGCTCGGACAACTACTTAAAATGGCGGCCCCGTCTGAAGTAGGAGACGTAAAAATAGTGTCCTCATTTAGTACTTTCGTGCTAAATATGTTAACACTCAAATAAAGTACATTATTATTATTATTATTATTATTATTATTATTATTATTATTATTATTATTATTATTATTATTATTAGTATCATCATTATTATTATAGGAAGTTTTACGGAGGAGGTTGACACAACGTCGAATTTTTATTTTCAGTTTTGAACTTGGGTAAGGTCACCTGGAACTCAACTCCGTCCAAGGGAATTCACCAATATTGATGTATCAAGATGAACGCCACAGAGTTAGTTGAGCACTTACAAATATTTTGTGCGAATAATAACATAATAATGAATTCGGCTGTCGTGTGATGTGAAGAATTATGCAGATCTCGGCGGCAGTCATCCACCCTTGCATAATTCTTCACATCATACTCAGCCTCTCATGGGCGGATCCAGGATTTTTTCTAGGAGGGGGTGCACTCGTCTTCTTGCTCTACTTCAACACCAATAAAGCACATAGTTTTTTTTTTGCAGAATACCAGTTGTATTAGAAAACCGCAGGTCATCTCAGGATCTCAGGAGGGGGGGGGGGGGTGCGCACCCCCTGCAACCTCCCCCTAGATCCGCCCCTGCCTCTGCTAGTTGTTTTATAAGTTGAAACAATGATTCTTAAGAAAGACGTCTTTTATGCTCAAGGGTCATAAAATGGCTCAGTTTGTGGTGTTGCGTTGTTGTTATAATTGTTATCTTTAATTTGAAGTCATGGTGAGAATTCAGAAACATTCCCTCGCAATATAGCTGTCACTTGCGAGCGTGGGGGATTTGGCCCTTCGCGAAGGGATCAAACAACTCCTTGTTATTTCATTCGTTTTTATTGAATTATTACTAAATCGCATACACTTTGTAAATATTTTAGCAGCTGAATTACAGTTATTTTTTCATCTCTTTTCCCTTGTTACTTTATCCGTTTTAGGGCATCCAGTCGAATAATGAAACTTTTGTCAATAAATTATTGAAACCGGTGACTGAATGTGCCATAATAGCATACCTCATCATGTATTCTAAGAGGACATTACAGGCATTAGTTAGCGGTAGAAAATAATACAGGTAGGTTTTATCTTGCTGTCTCCTTTAGTGGCCATAGATAATCTAAGTAAAGCTGTTTATTTTAACTGATTTTGGATGCTTTAAAATGTTTTTATTATGTTTTTATTTCTCGGTAACACTTAATTAAGCATTCATATTCACAGATTCCCGACAATATATACAATTATCATTTTTGTCTAGTATAAGCAGCTGCTGTTAGAAATGACAAAATAATAATGATAAAATGAAATCATAGCGTCCCATGAACGTACTAAGCTACAACATATCAGGAACCCTTAGCCTGGAACAGACCATTCTTATGCGAAGCTTACGCCTCTCGTCGTTTTCAGGTAAATTAGAATTGATTTTCCCTTAGAACTGGAAGCGTCTGTTACGTAGGCACGCGATTGCTGCCGTAGGTGACATATGATCTATAAAAGAAAATTAAACGTTACAAAAGAGGTACAAATTTCTTTTCAGTCGCATTTGAAGCTCATGCAAAAGGCAATTCACTGTAATAATTTACTTGTCTATGAAAAAACGCCGTGACACGCGCACATGGGAGTTTCTGGCTTCAGTTTATAGCCCCCTATTAAAGATATACTATAGTTTCTTTGTATGTTGTATATCCGTTTTATTATTAATATTAGCTTTTACTATATTTCTAACTAGTATTCCTACAAATTACCAATAAAATTTGCGCCCCTTTTCCTTTATTTGAGCTTTAACGATTAAACGTTTAAGTTACAAATACCTTTTAGTGCAAAACGTTCCTTTTTTTTTCAGAGGGGAGGGAGGGGGTTGTTCTGGAGCTCCCCCCAAAGCGCAAAAATTACATTGCATTTTCATGTATATAACGCAGGGTTGTCACTAAGATTTCAAGTTGCCGGGTAAATACAACAAGTAGGCGGGGAATCCGAACTAGTAAGGGGTCTCTTTTGGTTCTATTTATATTTTTCTTTGAAAGTAGCCGGAAGCCACTTTCATAGAAGCCGGCGGAAATCCTCGGTCCCCGCTTCTAAATGACAGCCCTGATAATGCCATTTAAAGTTCAATATTTTTGTATTGCCACTATTACAATCAGCAAGGAAAAACAAAAACGGTAGGACTTCAGACATAGACGTATATTTCCTTTTTAACCGCCTATTTCTACGGTTTGCAGCTGTTGATATGCTTCCATAATGCTCAGTGATCTTGAATTAATAGTCTTAAATCAAACTTCGCAATTTTTTGTAAATGTCTTTTCTTCTGGTTTGCAGAGGAAAAAATATCAAAATTTTTCAGTTAATGTTCCAACTGACTGCTTACTGAGTTACAATGTGGTGCGTGCTAAAAATATGCTGAAAATTTTGTATCTTCTGAAAAACATCTAGAAAACGTAATGCACTTTTCCTTTCATTAAATATCTTCTCGGCTCTGACAGCCGATCGACCTAGCCTCTTCAGTTGTCCTTTTATGCATTTAATATAAAAAACTAAAAAGTGGTTAAAGCGAAATTTGAGGCAGCAATTAAATTATTTACAGCTCAACGGTTAAATAAAAATGGAAGCTCTTGAATTATTGTGGCGGCCATAAATTAGCCAAAGCATCTCATTGAATATATAGTTTTTAAGCCGCGAAAGGGAAGCATTTTAAGCAGCCATAATCATAGCTTAAACCTGGAGCACAGTATCACCTTGTGCGCCATTTTGCTATATCTCCGGATTAAGAAAAACAAAGCAATCTGAAGGTATGTTTTAAATGGTGTACTAACTGGATTGTTCGCGATCGAAGAATAAACAATATTATTCTGGCTTAACCGGAGAAAATCCAAACATTTAAAATTAAGTTGAAAGTGTTTCAAACGGACTAAGAAAATTGAGTCGTTTCAGCTAGGTTAGCTTCGATGGGAACACTCCCCTTAGTGATATTTCAAGATAGCTTTCTTGATCGCAAACAGGATTACCTAATTATATATTCTGCTCACTTGTTATTTTCAAGCTGACCTCAGCTCATAGAAAGGCCATGCCCTTTGTAAACACTACAAGAAGTAATAGTTTGATGAAAATTTTGTTTCAGTATTCAAATAGCGTCTTTAAATATTGGGCAAAGATAGCTCCTTCGTGGATTCAAATGTTTATTTTTTTTCTAAAAATCGCGCTTTTACAGAATAATACCTCTCTAGTTGTCTTAGGAGAATATTTTATTGATTGAAGTACTACGTGATGGAGTAACAATTCTTCAAAAATTGACATGTCAGCCTAGGCTTTTATAGCACTTACCAATTTGCTCACGCGATATGGACGACTTTACCGAAACTTTCAGTTCGGTCTGAAAATCGAACGATTTAATGTTATCAGTATAAAATGATGGACTTTAAAACCACTCGCATAAAGTTAGCGCGTAATCTGCAAACCGTGTAGATCAATAAATGGTTGGCGCATCTGAGGTTATCTTTTGACGTGGCGCGTTGTAAGGCTTTAAAAGACCACAAATTAAAAGACCTGAAAGCCGGACATATGCCCTTAAGACAAATTAATTCATGAAACTATTGTTTCGTGCTGGGCAAACTTTTTTTATCTATAAAATTCAGCTCTTAAGTGAGTCAGGCAATTTGTGTTCTTCTAAGTGGCACATTTGAATAAAGCAGGTGTTATTTGTAAAAGTGAGGGAACGTGGTTTGAAATAAAACTTCCGTTCTATCGAGTTCTACTTTTAAAGGCGTTTGATCATTATAGATCTAAGATGCCAGCGTTTGCCTTGAGCAAACTTGAACTACAGGCACCCACAGCTCGAAATTTGATCATTGGCATTGTGTATGTTACGTAACCTTTTCTCAAAAAGATATTACAGAGAAACAAGCAACATACAGGGAAAGTGAGGTAAGCTATTTAAGAAATAAGTATTCTTTCCTACCTTCAGCTATTGGCAAGAACTGTTTTTCCTTATACAAATCATCATACTTTGAAGTTTACACAACAGTGCTAGGGCTGAAATTTCGAGCTTGGGTCGCCTGTGCTTGAGCGTACTTACCTTTAGCAAAAAAGACACTGACTAGTTAAGCTACTTTAGCCTGGTTTTTATATGTCGAGAAAATCACAGGCGATCGAAGATTTAACTGAATTTCCCCCACCGTCTGGCCAAGATTTTGCTGACTATCAAAAACTCGAAATCACGTGTCCGAGTTCAGGATATGATTAGTGAACTTCCACTTTTTTAATATCGGAAATCGATGGGCGATCGTTTTTGCTCGGTCCCAGTCTTCCAACTCCTCACCTCTAGGCCTCAGTTGAGTCTTTCCTCTTTTGAATCAAAATAGCACCTGCGCCAATGTTGAAGAGACAGGAGCATCACAACGAAGAACAGTAACAGCTTTAATGTAAACGAAATCCCTCGTACGAGGGAAAACCGGCGCGCGCATATAATACAACACAATGCCGCAGGCACTGCCTGTTGGCGCTGAGACAGACTCTGCATGTAGGTTAAGTCATGGAAGATAGGGCAATAAAGAATTCGCCAACTGTTTGGGATGTTTTTACGACCCAGGGTTTATGATCTGTGGCACAGATTTTTCGTTGCCTTTTGTGGTCAACTGTCGTGAGGCTTTAAGTTTCGTGAGTGTAACTAAATTCTTTAATAATGGTTTACATTTTAGCTGTCTTTTGACACATTTTCCGCTGCTCCGTGATTGGTTAGGCTACAAGTCCCTGTTAAAACCTCCCTTGATGCGTTCATTTTTTCCATGAACTCAGTCAGGTTTTTCTTTGTCGCATGCCAGACATGCATCGGGAAAAAAAAGATGTAAATTAGCCCGTGGCAGTCTCAAGCGCTTTTGGCGCTGACTTAAGGTACAGTAAAACGAGCAACAACAACGCAACGTGCCTTGCAACATTGCTGCAAAATGAGTTGCATAGCAATGTTGCGCGTTTTGCCAACCACATCAAACCTGTCTTGCAACAAAGTAGGTACCCGTTAATTAAATGAGCTGTGTCACGAAATTTAGCCAAATTAGGAAATTACAAAATGCCCGTTGAATTAAGAGAAACATAAAAATAATTGCTTAAACCTTTAAAGGAAGGTTAAAATTACATAACAGAAACAACAGATGCAACGGATGGGAAAAACTGAAGAAGATTGAAACGGATTGAATTAGGGTTTTTGAAAACTGTTCAGCCTGACAGTTTTTCAAAGTTGATCCCTGCTGCTTGCAACTTCAAAAATAATGCTCAGGAGATATATTTCAGGTTTGTCTCTGATCTCTGATTTTGTCATTAACATGTAATTTCTTTGCTTACTTTAAGTTCCATAGCGATTGAGGGCGAGTACAGTCGACTCCCGATAATTCGAACCTTCAGGGGAAATAGAAAAAGGTTCGAGTTATCGGGAGTTCGAGTTATCAAGGGTAAAATTATATGGAAAATGATCTGAAGAGAATTGAAAATTACTTCGAGTTAACGGAAGGTTCGAGTTATAGAGGGCTCGAGTTACCGGGAGTCGACTGTAATTGGCAAAATTAAACAAACCGAACTGGACTGCCGTGACACAGCCCTTTTAAGAGGCTTGAATGAGGGTGGTAAAACGCGCAACATCCTTTTTCAACTCGTTTTGCAGTAATGTTGCACGAACAAGTTGCACGTTTTTGTTATGTTCCCTTGTACAAACTTAAAACTTTTTTGGTTTTTCAACAGTTCATTTATTCAATCCATTCCAGTTGATCAGAAAAGAACTCTGTAAACCACGACTTTACGAAACTTATCAAACGGAAACATTTTAGCCTGTCTGTAATCATCTGGCTTGGAGGAAAGTTCTAAACCATGCAAAGGAAACTTTAATCAAGTATATTTCTTATCTCAAAACCACCGGCCATGTTCCAGCTGAAGAAAAAAATTCAAGTTAGAGAAGCTTGATCCTGCTTCGACAACTCCTAAAAATAAAATATGGATGAAAAGTCGGCTGTCCACATCACTGCATACATCTGCTCTAGCTTCTTATTCTTTGCAATCATGGTGTTCAACATTGTAACGATATTAGCGCTCCGAAGAACCTTTGTGTTACCAAGAAACTTCAAGACGCTGCTTCTAAGTCTTGCAGTGTCTGATGCTGGTGTCGGTCTACTGGTGCAACCACTGTATATTGCTATACATGCAACGTTACACATGAACATACACGTACCAAACGTGGCGAGAGCCTACTTGGTCATTATGAACACTCTTTGTGTTACTTCGTTTCTTGGTGTTGCAGCTCTAGCTGCTGACAGATTCCTGGCAATTCATGTTCATCTCAGATACGAGGAGCTTGTGACTCATAACCGCGTGACTGTTGGAGTGATATCAATGTGGGTCTTCAGTGCATGTATTTCGTTCCCTGTGCTGCGCGACGCAAAGATAACCTTCTCAATAATTGCATTTGTTGCGATTGTTTGCTTATTGGTTACAGGGGTATTTTACTTGAAGATATATTTAGCCGTAAAACGCCAGGCAAATCAAATTATTACCCTAAATACACCTCGAGGAGAAGAGAATGTAGAAGAGTTAGCTCTTAACGCAAAAAGGCAAAGAAAGGCTGCAACTATGACACTCGGTGTGTACCTTGTTCTTATGGTTTGCTATCTGCCAAGCCTATGTATAACGGCTGTAAAGGTAATATCACCTGCAAACCCTCCATCGCAGATTTTAAGTCTTATTAGTGACTTGTTTATTTACCTGAATGCATGCCTCAATCCTCTGATTTATTGCTGGAAGATGAAACCCATTCGACAGTCCGCTGTGAGCATTATACGAAGTACATTTTCATTTTAAACGGATTTCAGCAACCAGATGATTCTTTTCCTTGAGAAAAACAATGCCCTTTGCCCCAAAACAGTATAAAGACGGAGAAACAAAAAATATCCAAACAAAGTTCCTCCACACCCTCCAACAATGTTGTGCCGCCGCTGTTAAACGTGCTACCTCTAACATTGGGTAAGGAACAAAAATACCTCAACTCTAAATGGAGGGGGGGGGGGGGAGGGGGAGGGGCGTAGTTGCTTTGTTCTCCTAAGAACAACCCCATTTGAGGATAGTGTCTCGACAATTTTGTTGCCCATTGTAGTTGCTTTGTCTAACAATACTTTAAATATAAATTGTTTTCACGTGTATGTAGGTCTTTCAACTAGTTATTTTTTTCATTAAGAATTTTTCTCTAACTATCAGGACAAGGTATTAGTTCAATTTACATTTACCCTTCTTTTCCGTACATTTGTATATAATCTTGTTCAATTTGAGGAGAAATATCAATCAATCAATCAATCAACTTTATTTAAACACGGTAAATGGCTCAGCAAGCTGGTTTTCAGACATGCCGTGTAATAATTACAATTTATAAAAATTAAGACTAGTGATTGACTAACAATACAATATAACAGCAAGAAATGAGTATTAAAGAAATAAGATAAAAATATGATAAAAAGTTATCTCCTAAGATATGGCGAGTTTAAAGCTAGTAAGATCCCCCATCTCACAAGTTTTATTTGACATATAAACTCAGAAAGGTCACAAACGCTCTCGCTCCAACGCTTTGCTTTATGTAGAAGGTATAAATGCGCAAGATGAGATTGCGTTCTATGCAAACCATATTCATTCTTGAGTTGATGTTATACGGGCTATTCGCAACGAAGACTTTTAGCTCAAAACAGTGTTGTAAGTTTAAGGAACTGTTACAGGAGACCATTTACAGCGAAAATTTTTATCGCAACAAAAATGTGCACGCGAGATGTGTTAGAAACAGACGTATTACTCGGAACGACTTTTGGCGCAACAAACAACCTCGTCTCCAGAGGAAAGGGAAAAGCCCTTGAAACGAGGAAGCAAAAAGAGTTCGCAGATGGCGTTGCCCGGAAAATTGATGACACGTATGTTACACAAAATAAATTTGAGCGAAATTCGTGAAAATCTTCCCATGGGCAGAAATTGGGAAAATTTTCACTGGGAAGCGCTGTGTAGTTTACATAAAGAATTACGGTAATTGGTATTTACCACCGTATTCGACCGAGGTTCTGGACTCATGTTACCGACTCGCGTACGGGCGACTAATGGTGATGTTAAGCCAACGTATTTACCCTTAAACAGGAGCCGCTGATCAAAATAGTTGTTTTGAATCAGAGAGAGGAAAAGCAAAGCTACAAATCGATATGAATTTCTGTAGATTTGAACAAGTCTTCGCAGAGTTATTGCAGATTGAAGAAAGGAGATTTCGGGCGTTTTGCCGTGGAACTGAATTTTGTTGCTCTGACCAATTTTTAAAAGCAACTAGAAGGGCGAAGAAATCAGCACAGAGGCTGAACATTTGATAAATAAGACTTCATACGGTTCTTTTCCTGTGGCGATCACGGCACTTGGAATATCCGGCTTACTTGTTTGCTACGGCGCTGCAAAATCTGGTTCGAATGTAAAATTGCATTTTTCACGCATGCGTCGCAAGTATGTAGCCGGCATTCGTTTGGACTTCCACTAACAATGAATGGAATGCACAGAACGCAATTTGATCACTCGCAATCGGATCACGCGAGTTTTGACAATCTATCACGTGAAACTTATGCAAATCACAGCGTTTGAGCAAAAGTGTTTTGCCCTTTGATCGTTGTCGCCTGCACTCCGTAACCTTTGGTTATTACTAGTTTTCTACAATTATTTGGTCACTGGTCTTTCAATAGAGGGTGGCTGCTTAACGGAGGTTCAACTGTAGCTGTAGCTTTGTAAATATGATCATATAACTCCCGTTCTAGTTAGACTTCATTGGCTCCCTGTTTCCTATCGTATAAGGTTTAAAAAGCTACTGCTGACTTACAAAGCACTTTATGATTTATCTCTCTTAGATCTCAGTCTTAACATCTGCTTAGTGTTCCTAAATCTAGAACTGTTACCTATGGCGTATGTATGCGCTCCTAAGCTATGGAATGAACTGCCTTTTCAGTTGCGCATGTCGTCAAATATACAAGCATTTAAATCAGGATTGAAGACAATGCTTTTTAAAATGGCCTATCTTTAGATGGGCATTTTCTTCATTATTTTGCATACTACTATGTATTTTCTTTTGTTTCCTATTTTTTTTGTAGTGTGTAAGATGTAATCAGTAATTATTTTTTAATTATATATAATTGTAGAATTTAGTATAGTAGGATGAAATTGTAAAAACTATTTTATAGTTAGTATAAGGTTTACAATTGTAAAGCGCCATGAATAACTAGTATTAATAGCGCTATAAAAATGAAATATATTATTATTATTATTAGCTTATTAATAAGAAGTACATGTAACATAAACTATTTAAGTTATAAATTTATGTAAGCTCCTATGCTGTTTTTTCGGATCATTTTAAAGCTTTCGCTCACTTTTTTTTGACCTAATTTGCTGTTTATACTTCTCCTCACTTCGTGGGACATGTTTAATTATAATGTCCCATTATTCTTCTCCCACCGCGGTTGGGTTTAGTTTAGTTTGCTGTCAAGATAAGAGGGGTCTATGGCTCGGTGATATGTCTTTAGACCAACGAGGTTACACAGTTTGGTTCGTATGTGCTCTACTGCCGTACTTTACAATTTCCTTCCGTCTCACGGAAGAAGGTGATGGTAGCGTCGCAGCCGCTTTCTCGGCCACAACAAAAATCCACTAGGATAAATAAGATATAGGCCACTTCGAAAAATGCCATAATACTCTCAAATTGCGGTTTGGGTAGAGATTCGTGTAAACCTGACTTTCAAATGATCGTTTCTTCTTCCCACAAACTACACGTGCAATGGCCAGTTTTCAAAATTACCATAGTAATCTATTCTGCATAATTATTCCGGCCTATTTTTGCTGGCGAGCCTTTGCGAGCCAGCACACTGTTCTGTACAATGTCTTGAAAAAGCCAAAATTTGTCGGATGTAAGATCAGAAGAATGAGCAGTCGATTGGTTTTCTTATTATCTGGGGTATTCACTCCTATGCGATGACATTATGTCTTGTAAATTTCCATAGTGCAGGCAGATTATCAAGCAGGTGAGTGTGAGTGGTGTGAGTAATTCCGTTTTAATTTTCGAGATGTATTTATTTGCTTGTGGAACTCAAGTATTCATCAAGGTCTCGATCCAGAGCGTTTTTAACAATGAATCTCGAAAAAGACGAGAGATTTATGTGTGTTTGGCTGCTCTATTCGTAGAGTCGCTGGTCTGGGAGAAAGGAGAGGAAGGTGTGAAACAAACCAGCTTAGCGTCTAAACAGTCTAAAGCGACTTAGGAACAACATTCAAATCAAAGTATTATTCGCCCGTTCAGACGTTAAATTTGATTATTGTGTCAAATTCTCCAGTGCCCGTTGAAGTAAATAATTCAGCTGATAATTTGACCATTGAGAAACATTTGTCCGTTGTGGCTAAAGAAAAGCTTGGAGCCATGGATTTAAAATGTGTATCGCGCTCTGAAGCTAACCCCGGGCTAACCATTCAACCGTAAAATTATTTGACTGTCGCGTTGGTAAGGGCCTGCTACGAAGGCTACCGTAGGGTCCAATAGAAGTTTAAAAAAACTTCTAGAGCTCCAAAGGGTTTGCCCTTTGACCCTGAATATTCCTGAAAATGTATCATTATTGCCGAAAGGTGCTTCGGGAGGTTTGACGAACAAGTGCTTGACTGGGTCATTAAAGATACAACATACACCGTATTCACAAATGGCGGACGTGCGGGAAAAAACTAGTGCCTAGTCATGAAAGGGAGGCGTTCTAGGATAAACAAAATTCGCAAATGGAAACTTTCGGTGATGTTGCAGTGTTTAGCACGGATTCCACCTAAAATAACTTTGTGCAGACTTCTTTTTAAATACGATGCAAGGAAACAAGTGATATTCAACAACAACCTGCTAACAGCGGCCCCAATAAGGATAGACTACCGATCCAAGCCAGTTCTTCCAGCAACAGTTTCAGTACCATCAACAACTCTACAGGTACAGTGAATTTCTATGGTGCATTTCCTGGCTTTCCAGGTCTATCTAATATGCCAGTGCCAACTCACCAAAGCACAGAGCCACGACGTACATAGAAAAGGATCAGAGCTTCTGTACTCTCAGACTCAGATGAGGACTAGCTATTGCTGACTGTACAAAAACTTTAAATTTACACCTTTCTTGTATTCATTGTAGTTTTGCACCTTTTTAATGTGTGCGTGTTTTATACAGACTAAAATAATTAATTTTATTTTTTCTGCACTTGTTAATTGCATTCTTTTCTTAATCTTTTCCATCTTTATTGTGTGTGTGTTATTTCTTTACACACTTTTATTTCTTGATACTGAAAACTGGATAGTTTCAAAATAATGAAATCCTAAATTTTTTAACCTTAAAGTTTTACAGTATTGTTATATTTCTTATATTTATAAAATTCAATTGTGATAATGAAATTCATTTCTATTTGGACTACAGCATGTATTTAAAAATGAATTAAAATAAAAATATTATTTAGATTTCAGTCTGTTTTTTTTATCAGAGACAGTTCCCATAGTTTTCCTTGCGAAGCTGTATTTCCTCATTAGCTATATGATTAATAAGTAAGAGGACTACATGCTCGTCCAATTTGGAAATAATTGGATTAAAAAAATTCCTCTGACAGCCAAATTGGACTCGGCCTACGGCCTCGTCCAATTTTGGCTGTCCTCGGAATTTTTTTCATCAAATTATTTCCAAATTGGACAGCATGTAGTCCTATTACATATACTAATCAATGGCGTAAACAAACCTCGCAACGTACGCACTTTAAATTCCACTGATGGCCTGCGGGACCGTTTCTCGAAAGGCAAATACTAAAATCAAAACCTGTTAAATAATAGCACTGTTCCTAGCTCAACCTGTCAACTGATAGTTTCATTGTACAACTTTAAAAACTATTTAAAAAACGTCTATCTTGCACGCAAACGCAGCACACATAAAGCAGCTTTCTGGACCCTAAAAGTTATTGGAACTTCCTAGAAAATGGGCCGTTTGGAAACGTTTGGAAAACAAGTTCATACAGTTCATATAAGACACAGCACTTTTGCTCATATTTACTTTTTAACGAAGATCTCCTGATCTCCTGATCTAGTCTGCGAATACATCCACCTGTAATAACTTACACCCGCTAGGGACGTTTCGCTTGCGTCTCTCGCGAAACGTCTCTAATTAACGGCCGGAGAGGAACGTTAAAAAGCGGAAGTATTCGCAGGCTACTAATGATCCTATTTTCAATGATGTGAGTCACAGAGCGGAGCACGTTTTCAGATAAACAACTTATTTTCTATAAGCATTATTCAGTCATAAGATTGATTGTTTGTTTGAGGAATGTTGGAAGAAAACAAGAACTGTAACAAGCAAGTTATTTTTTAAATAAAACCTCATGTATGGTTAAGTAATTAGCAAATTTGTAGTAAATTTGGCAGAATTTATACTAGAGTCTCTAGATCGTTCAGACGAATTTTGGCCCCAAATCCGTCTCGTCTGTTATCACGTCTTCAATGACAGACGAATCAAGTGTAGACGAATTTGGGGCCAAAATTAGTCTAAACACCGAATTTATATCTAGAAGATTTATTGACCTCAGACGGATAATTCGTCTGCAGTTTAAATTCAGCTAATGTAAACAGAAACATTGACATTAATTTTTGAAGCAGTTTCTGAGCAACCTTTAGATTTTTTGAGAATTTTTGAGCAACTTCCTGAGTAATTCTGGATATCCTTTTTTAGCAATTTGGAGCATCTTTTGGGCAGCCCTTCGGAGACGATTTTCGCCAACTTTGGCAAAAATGCGTCTCAAGAAATTCAACAAGCAGCTTCTGAAAATAAAAACACTTCATGACAACTGAAGAACTGACATTTTGCCACCTTTTAATTGTAATTGACATTTGCCAACTTAAAAAGGGAAAAATAAAGCTTTTCATTCCCCAACCCCTCCATCCAATGTTGTGCCGCTGTTCAAGCTACCTGTAGAAAACAACAAGCACCCAACCGTGAAACAGCCCAACTTTGAATAGAAGGGATGAGGAGGGATGTGTATTGTTTTGTTGCCCGATTCGAGGACAATGTCTAAATTTTGTCCCCGATAATGGGCCGTAATGGTATTTACTGGAAAGAATGTCACGGCGTGCGGGGCAAGGTGTGCGGTGCGCGTTACATCGTTCATTTTCTTCCCTTTGATAAATCAGCTTTGCATGTCATTCATCATATCTTTAATTCATACTTCGTTTAATTTCCATCTTCGAGCTATTTCTTGTACACGCCGTAGTCTGAGGTTGTCATTGGTGGTATCATAGTTGTCGTCAAAGGCCCCCTTTCTGTCGGCCTTCCTGTTGCTGAAATAGTAATTTCTTTTCCAGTTATGATGTGGATCATTTCGACCGCTCCATACAAAGCCAGGGGCCATGCTTTCACACATGGTAAACATTATTGCAAGCAGTGTTAAAGTCATTAAAGCAAAAACTGCCTTTCCCATCGTCGATCTGAAAGATAACAACAAACAGAAAGGCTAACTGTTAAATAAATAGAACAGCTAGATGGGAGAATTAAAACTCAAAGAAAAGTTTTGTTTCTATAACAAGGTGCGCTTATTTTATGTATCAGTGGACGGAACGCAAAGTTTACTTGTTGGAGTTTAACCAAGCCCGAGAGCGGAGCTCCCACACTGATCGTTTTCTTGGAACTATGAACTTTAAACCATAGTATAAAAGGAAGGCCAATCTTAATTTTATGCTGAGCTTGTGTGCATGCACAAGAACACAGAATTGTTTTTTCTGCTCTACATCAACGATATAATCAACACGTCAACCATATTACAACTGATATTATTTGCCGATGATACAAACGTTTTGTGTCTCACAAGGATAAAGACTGCCTGACTAATATACTGAACGCTGAGCTAAATAAGTTGTCATTATGGTTTAGAGCTAACAGGCTTTCATTAAACTTGAAAAAACCAAATTCATTGTATTTAAACCATGCCAAAAGCGTACAAATCAAACTATTCAACTTTTAATTAATAGCCAAAAAATTGATCAAGTAAAAGAAACAGTTTTCTTGGGAGTAATCATGGATAAAAATTTAAATTGGAAATCTGAAATCTCACATGTCGCTAATAAAGTTTCTAAATGTACAGGAATTATTCGTAAATCCAGTTTCTATTTATCTACCAAAACCTCACAAACACTATATTTTTCTCTAGTCTATCCATACTTCTTTTACTGCAACTTAGTCTGGGCCTCTAGTTACAGAACTAATCTTATTCGTCTTGAGATTTTACAGAAACGAGTGATCAGAACTATAGCTAAAACCACTTTCGATGCACATACTGATCCAATCTTTCAAAATCTTGGTATCTTAAAACTTCATGATATATACTTAATACAACTAGGCTTATTCATGTACTCCTATCAAAACCATACTCTACCTTTAAAATTTCATTGTAAATTTACCTTACAAAGTCAAATTCATTCGTATAATACAAGAAACTCGTGTAAATTTCGTCTGCCTTTCTGTCGTACTCGAACCAAACAACTTTACGTTTTTTATCAAGGACCTAACTTTTACAACACCCTAAACACCAACATCATCAACGCTTCCTCACCTTTTTCCTTTAAAAGAGTACTTAAGCCATTTATTTGTAATAATTATTAGTATACTCCAACAGAAATCTTGCGAAAAAGCCTTTTAATATTCAACATTATTTGTAAACTTCCGTAATATTGATTAGTTTAATTTTCCACCTGATATTATTTTGTATCCGTCGCCGTAATTTTTATGCCATCTTCGAAAAATTGTAATTGAGGAGGCCTAATTAACATAAGCTCTATAGTTTTCTTTAGGCCTCCTCGCCATTTCTTCCTACATTATTTTTGGCATTTTTTTGTAATTATTGTAATCGTGTGGCAAATAAATAAATACAAATACAATACAAATACAAATGCTGATTCGACAACATTTCAAATCAGTTTTGAAAACATTATCAGCCTGAATTAAAATTCGACCATTTACATTATAATTAATACCACATTTGCCAGACATAATCAGGTCCAGTTTGAAATTGCCTAGCTTTAGAATATAAAGGTATGGAGTTTGTAAAAAAGTTTTAAGAAACATTTGAGAAACACATGCAAACCATTGCCAAGTAGTTACATGATTTGAAGTCGAGATCAACCGCAAATTGTGTTGTACAGTTTAGGAATCAGTCCTCACCACCCGAATTAGAAAATTAAATGAACGTTTTAAAAGATTACTTTAAACCAAACTTTATTTAGGCCTGAGTTAAAAGCAAATAGTAGCCAACCAGTTTTATCAAACAGTTTTAGTTTATTAGAACAAAAACATGTCTAATTTTAATGCAATCTTATTACCTGTAGAACGTGGTTCTTTAACGAGTTGACTAGCCAGCACTTTTGAGTGATTTTACTTTTTTACCCGTGAAATGGGTAGTGGTAAAAATACTACGCACTATCATGCACCAATTCCATTGTCTTCTTTTGATTACTCATATCTTAACTTGGCATCAGTTGCTAGTATCTGTTTCACTGCGTTAAGTGAAATCGCTCTCCCTCAGTATACGGCCTGAACTATGTATGCCACATTGGTAACTTCGTTAAAAATCAATTTGACTCCGTGGGCATCAGTTTGAAGTTATTCGTTCATTCATAGGAAAACATAAACGACAATAATATTGGAAATCTATAGAAAATATGCCCTCAACACACGGAATTTTTAATAAATTATTACTAATTGATTGTGCTTCCATTAAGAGAAAAGTCCACAGCTGCTCTGTTCCCCTGTGAGAATTATTATTATTATTATTTTTTTAAAGCAGATATATGCCCTCAAGGCGAATCAGGCAAGCGCTCAATTTTGCCTAATCATGCAACAGTTGGCGTGCCTCTTTGTGATCTGAGCAGAAAAAACAGAACTGATCGAGGTCTATTTTTTAAAGTTTGTGGTAATCAAGATCAATACTACAACCCTAAGAAAGCTATTTTTACTTACCAAAGCCTGAAAACTTACAAAAAATCTTGTGCATGTACTGAAATTCGTAACTCTCTTAAAAACGTATAATCGTTTAAAAAGAGGAAAAGGGGAAGTGTGGGCAGTATTAATTGTTAAATTGTAGAAGCAGCATGCACACGTTGTTTTTCTTTCACAAGGAAGAAATTGTATATTAAGTTCTTTGTAAATTTTAAATTGCACATATCCTATTAGCCACTCCCCTCAGAACTTTTTCAGGGAGAGGGAAAGTTTTCAACACTGCTTTGGGGACTTCTGCCAGACTGCCTATGGTACAGTTTACAAGTAATGAAAAAGGAATAAGCCTTTGATGCCATGTGAGTTTTAAATTAAGATAGATCATCACACTGGGAATTAGAACGTCCCCTAATTTTTACGAACAGTCTGTGGGTTATTAAATGTCCTTCATAATTTACAGTCAAAGTCCGCCTAACGGAGTTTGCTTTGTCCCTCGAGAAAGAAAGCCCTTAAATTTCCTCCAAACTCAACCCCTCAACCGTCGCCGATTGAGCTAACCGGGCGGCTAACCAAGGTTTTCGAAAAAGAAAAACTGTTACAAGCGGTGGATAGAAAAGCGAGAGGGACAGAAATTTTATCATCGACATTAAAGTGGGATTTGCCTCCGGGAAAAAGGCTCTTGTTTCAATAAAGTAGGAACGTTGGTACGGTTAAAAAGGAAATTAAACTCAAGGCTTTAATACAAGAATCCATAACCACGTGGCGGTGGGTGTATATATTTGAGATGTAAGTGATAGATGTGGCTTTTGAAAACGGGGTATCTAAACAACGAGGGTGATAATTCTAAATACACTGGCTATTTCTTTGAGGAAAGGGAAGGTTGCCTCGTATAGAGCAAAAAGATTGGGGCTGCTAGAGCTTTCTGGTAATGATCTGTGTTTGGTAAATCGCAAAAGGAATTTGATGTTTAACAGTACCTGAAATTTAGGTCTCCCAATAACTTGACAAGCAGCTTCAGCATCGTCTCTGTTATAAACGTTAAACTTTTTGCCTTTTTATTGACTGCGTCATTAACATTTCATTTCAAATTAAATAAATTATTAATATTATGGAAAAACTAAATTGAATCCCCCTTTGTTCATAACGTAGTTCGTTTGTACAACAAGTTAATTAGATTTTCCTGATAAATATCTAGAATATACGATTCCCTCCAGTTGCTGCAGTTTTTTATCGGACAGAGCCAATAAGGAAAATGTTTTTCACTATCTAAAGGTTTATATAATTAACAGCTTTGATGTAAACCCAGTCAACTACACTGCCTTGGTTTCCGAGATCGAACATCACAATTATCCTTTGTAAGGATACAGTGTATACAGTTCCCTCTTGAGAGGCAGCGGGTCTTGAAAATCAATTAGCTACTCACGTCATGTCTCAGTTATTAAAATAACTCGATAACCACGTACAACTCCCAGAACGATACTCAAATTCTCAAAATTCAATTTATAGTAGGACAGATTGAAGAGACATAACAGATAAAAAGCACGTTTTTTTCGTGATAAACCATCAATACGATTATAATAAATAGAATGTAAACGATGATTTAAGATTTACAATAAAAATTTTAATCAGAACTAAAATATTCTGTAACTTGCCTGAGGGACTTCATTAAATCTAGTTGTTGAACTAAGGCCAATATAAAATCTATGTTCATACTAAACTTGAAGAAATTGTTCGTTTTATTCGACTCCCGTCCGAATCGCATTTCTTTGAAATTGAATTGTTTGACTAACGGTTGTATTGCTTTTGAAGTTTGACAACAATAGACCTTTTTACCGATACGGCGGCAATATTGAATTAATTTGATTTAAGGAGTATTATAGGATGTCCAGGGGGCATGAGCACATTTCGTTTATATTTTTGAGCGCTTTTCGGGACATTTTTTCTTAACGTTTTCTTACAATAACATTCTAATGGGAAAAAAGATTCTTGTGCCGTGTTTGGATGAAATAATGATCGCCTTTATATACAGTGAAAGTCCATATTTCTAATACTCAACCAGAAAAAGACTATCATTAGGGACCTTAAGATCCGAGGACGGCAACGGCAAAGAAGGTGTCGCTGAAAAAGTGAATTCGCGTTCTTTCAATCTTCATCGCGATTACTCCAAGTCACTAACTTTGTCAAATGTA
>OZ037997.1:28686006-28711006 GCA_964035705.1 Porites rus | reverse complement strand
TCGGTCTTAGTAAGGCTTCGTTTAAATAACCGACCGAGAGAGTTTTATTAGCAAATGCATTTGTAGCTCAATTAGGGCGAGTTCGCTTGACCGTATGAGAAGATAAACGCTAAAAATATTTTGTTCCACAAAATGCACTTGAAGAGATTTATGCGTATTCTTATTCCGGAATAAGATCAATCGAACGCACCCTATATTGCAAAATAGCATTTTTAAAAGTGGGTTTGAGCAAGACATTCTCAGATTTGTTAAGACACATGATAAAAAGGTTCGTTTGCATTTAACATAAAAGGAAAGCAAAGGAGTCGGTGCGAACGCGGGTAAAAAATAGATCTTCTCACCTTGGATCCTTAATCAACAACTTGTCTAGTTTCTTTGAGTCGTGCTCACTACTGTTTTCTTACGTTCGTTCCGTGCTGTCGTTGTTGTAATTTTTGAACGATGCAACGCGCAACGCACGCCTTGTCCCCCACGGCTAGTCGATTGAAAATTTTTGGAACGCCGTGACATTCTTTCCAGTAAATACCATTACGGCCCATTATCGGTGACAAAATTTAGACATTGTCCTCTAATGGGGTAACTTTGGAGAACAAAACAATACGTACACATCCCTCCTCATCCCTTCTATTCAAAGTTGGGCTGTTTCACGGTTGGGTGCTTGTTGTTTTCTACAGGTAGCTTGAACAGCGGCACAACATTGGATGGAGGGGTTGGGCAATGAAAAGCTTTATTTTGCCCTTTTTAAGTTGGAAAATGTCAATTACAGTTAGAAGGTGACAAAATGTCAGTTCTTCAGTTGTCATAAAGCGTTTTTTTTTAGAAGCTGCCTGTTGAATTTCTTGAGACGCATTTTCGCCAAAGTTTGTGACAATCGTCTCCGAAGGGCTGTCCACAAGATGCTCCAAATTGCTAAAAAAGGATATCCAGAATTACTCAGGAAGTTGCTCAAAAATTCTCCAAAATTCTAAAGGTTGCTCAGAAACTGCTTCAAAAATTAATGACAATGTTTCTGTTTACATTGGCTGAATTTAAACTGCAGACGAATTATCTGTCTGAGACCAATAAATCGTCTAGATATAAATTTCGTGTTTAGACTAATTTTGGCCCCAAATTTGTCTACACTTGATTCGTCTGTCATTGAAGACGTGATAACAGACGAGACGAATTTGAGGCCAAAATTCTTCTGAACACTAGATCTATATCTAGACGATCTATCCGTCTCAGACAGATAATTCGACTTAGATGGGTACCTCGTCTCTAGTATAAATTTAGCCGAATTTACCACAAATTTGCTAATTACTTAACCATTGTGATCCACTTGTTCCTTTGGCTCATGAGGTTTTATTTAAAAAATAACTTGCTTGTTACTGTTCTTGTTTTCTTCCAACATTCCTCAAACAAACAATCAATCTTTTGACTGAATAATGCTGATAAAAAATAAGTTGTTTATCTGAAAACGTGCTCCGCTCTGTGACTCACACCATTGAAAATAAGATCATTAGTAGCCTGCGATTACTTCCGCCTTTTAACGTTCCTCTCCGGCCGTTAGAGAAGTTTCGCGAGAGACGCCAGCGAGACGTCCCTAGCGGGTGGAAATTATTACAGGCGGATGTATTCGCAGACTAGATCAGTAAGTGTCCAAGACCAAAAGTGGCGTGTCTAATATGAACTGTATGAAGTTGTTTTCCAAGCGTTTCCAAACTGCCCATTTCTAGGAAGTTCCAATAACTTTTAGGGTCCAGTAAGCTGCTTTATGTGTGCTGCGTTTGCCTGCAAGATAGACGTTTTTAAATAGTTTTTAAAGTTGTACAATGAAACTATCAGTTGACAGAATGAGGTTGGAACAGTGCTATTATTTAACAGGTTTTGATTTTAATATTTGCGTTTCGAGGAATGGTCCCGCAGGCCATCAGCGGAATTTTGCGCAACATAGCGTAGCAATGTTGGAACAATGTTGCAACCATTCCAAACAATTTTGAAATGAAGTGTTGCATTAAAAATCGTCGTTGCAAATTGTCCCGTGTAAAATCACCTGCGTTCTTAATAAAATGCACGTGCGTCCAAGAAAATCACTTCCTGTTATTCTGAGATAATTGCGGCTTTTATTTCACATTCTATGTCGTTAGAAAAAACCTTCCAGTATGTTTTTAGACCAAATTAGGCATTAAGTTTAGGGAAGACTATTCCATAAAACAAATTACGACCAATCACCACCATTTAAACACTTCAATTCTACCTTTCAGCCTAATCACTAGATTTGCTACAAGTCGACCTCTTGGCGAGCGGAGCGAGCCTTGTTTGGCCGCGAAGCGGCCGACCGCGAGAGACGAAGTCTTCGTCCCGCGCGATATGAAATCCGACGAAGGACTTTAATGAAAGTCTACCTAATCACAGACCTAGTGGCAGTCTGTGTAAAAAAAGTTTTAACTTGAGCTGATCACAGTTGTTCCTAGGCCTGGTACATACACTTCCAGGGAAAATCACAGGGTGTGAAAATGTTCCTGCCCTCAATTTTCCGGGCTTTTTCTGTAAGTTATTCTTAGACGATATTAAATAATCTCGTTATGAAATTGTAGTTATGAACATATGCTTTTTTTGGATTGTTTTTTGATACCCTTACACCCAACAAACGCACCCGGTTTTTCACCATTACTGTTAATAATTTGCGCGTATTTTCACTACCTCTGCTAGCAAATTTCCTCGGATACTGAACGTTGTGATAAAAAATGCAGGCCGCGCCGACCAACAAATAATGAAAGTGTGTTAATATCAGAAGCAGGACTGGTGCGTACAACAATGCTACTTCATCGATTTCTGCTTGTACTGTGGTGGGCAAAATTAGTTTTTAGCCAATTATATGAGAGTGTTCCCACGTTACTAATTTCGATACTAATTAGATAATCTTTGCATGATGCATCAAGACTTTCCAACAAACTTTTCACAGACATAAAACCGTTTTGATATTCCGTGGAAAAGAGATACACCGGTCTCGCTTTATTCAAAAATTACGTGTGGACTTTTAAGTGTTAAAATAAGTAAGACGCAGTACTCACGCGCGACCCACGACCCACGACCCACGATCCACCTACCCACGCGATTTAGCCATTCTCGAAAAAAGCGACAGTTTGTACCACATATCAGTACCCACAAGAGACTATAAAGGGGACAGAGAGGGCATCCCCCATATACACCCTATTCCATAGGTAATTTGTCTCGAGTTATTTTTAACACCACAGATGTCAAGGGGGATTAGACAACAGCCAATCACATAGCGCGAATGTGTTCCGCGTGGATGACCCACGCTGAGAGCCACGCGTCCTTCACCAAATGACGCAGAACAAAATGGGGGAAGACGCGGAGAGCGATTTTGCTATTCCTTTTGTCGACAAAAACGACTACAGCGAGATTTCTGCGAAAGCTGTGTCAGCAAAACCGAAATTAAAAAAGAATCGCCCTTCCTCTCTTGTATAGAGCTAACAGTAGAGCAGGGAAATCCTTAACACCCTGAATATTCTCTCAGGATCATTTATAATTTACAGTTTGAAGAGAGCAATTTCTGGTTTGATGTTTGTTTTTTTCAGTCTTTATAGCGATTATTCCTACCCACTTACTTTGTCAATTGTAGGCGAACCCTCCTAAAGCTGAATTTCAAGGGACCATATTCAAGCATAGAAAGCAGGGCGGATAAATGTTGGGCGGTGAAACGAGCGCTCCGCTCTTCATTTAACGTGTGATGCGGAGTAGGACTGGCACGAGCGCTCTTTCCGCGCTTCCGGTGCGCTTGAAGGCCGGCGAAATTTTCCTTTTTGCAAACCGGAAATCCTATTTTCTTTCTGTAATTTCAGGCTACAGCGTTAAATAGATAAATTCGTTTCATAACAATATCAATAAAACAGTTTCATATGTTTGTGTCTGTATGCCTATAAGTCAAACTTGTTGGTTGTATAATGCCAAAATTTGAGTTTAATTTGAAAGTGTTGAATACCTCCTCCTTCCGCCAAATATCACCTAATCGTCTTTCGCCGTTTCGTTTGCAAAAGCTTAACACTTCTTAACCTCAATTTTTACAAATGTTAAAGGGGGATAAATTTTATATAACATAACAAAAAATTAGATTGATATATTTTGATATAGTGGCGTTGTACTGTTTCAAACTTTGCTTCTCGGGTGCAACGCGCCATGGCGATTCGCGCAATGTGTCGCAAATCCGGCAACCGCATGTAAACAAAATTTATTGAGGTTAGTTGTAAGGTTTTTTCTCCGTTTTTCTCTCTAAAACAAAACAAGGTAAACAGTAAAAACTGAGGGGAAACTAATTTTGAAGTTTCGAGGAAACAGAAAGACGTATGAGGTGCTCTTTTTTCAAAATTAAAAAGAAGGATGATGGTGATCAGAAATTAGCATAATTTCACCTTGCACGAGCTGCGCGCATTTATAAAATACACGTCATCTAGTTATGAAACACGATCTGCTGCTTTTTAGTTTTGCCATGGATGACATGGATGAGATTTTCCTTCGTGTTTAAGACAGTACTTAGTTGTTTTTGTTTTGGAATAACATCGACATTGGCGAGTAGTAGAACGAAAATATAATTCAGTGTCATGGAAGTAATAAGAGAAACCCTTTGAAAGAGATGTTTGTCTACTCCAATTAAAGTCTCCCGCAAAAAATAGCAACATTTGCCTCTCCGAGACAGTGTACCAGGACGAAGAAACGGGGAAGAAATGCAAGAAAACAAATCAAGCCGCCAAAATTCAGTGACAGCAGCAGTGTCTAATGGACAAACCACATCGCAAACCCTGACCGAAGTCGAAAACAAGCGACAGTTCTAAGCAGAGTCCCAGTCCACTGCATCACACCTTTTTGCTCGGATGCGCTCGTTTCACCGCCCAACCTTTATCCGCCCTGATAGAAAGAGAAATAAAATTTCGTCGTTGCTTATTTACGTCCTCCATAAAACGCGAAATTAGGCATTTTCACGTCGTAGTCGTGCAAAAACGGGAAAGAAATGAACAAAAAAGTGTGTTGCACGTGCGAAGTTGTTGTTTTGCTAATTAAACCTATTGTTTTTTTGACGTTCTAGTTGTCGTCCGCGTCGTTGGATCTTAAACTCCCTAAATTGTACAAAGGACCGGTTTCAATAGACCGGCGAAATTTCTCATTTTATTAAAGCACTGAGGTTACGACAACTTCGAGTTAAACTGATTTCACGGGTTGTCAAAGAGTCCAGCGATTCCTTTTTCCCAGGTGAGCGCCGACTCATTTCGCTTTAATATTCAGGAATGCTCTCGATCTTTTTACGCTTTCATTGCCTCTCGCCCGACATGTTTTGCACGGCGTTTGGTCATGCGAAACCTCCACGAAACATCCACGCCTCGCGCGAGGTAACTTTATCCCGATTCTAAAAATAACTCGAGACGAATTACCTATGGAATAGGGTGTATATGGGGGATGCCCTCTCTGTCCCCTTTATAGTCTCTTGGTACCCATTCATATCTAGCGGATTTTTTGAAAACAAACCTAGGAAAATTTGCAGCCATGCATTTTGAATGGAAAAGGGCCAAAAGGTTGGCTTTTGGCGCCCGATAAGCTGGACAATCACACTATCGAAGGAAAAGGAAAGAACAAACAAATAGAAAGAACGAAGAGAAAGAAAGGAGGAGGAAACAAAAAAAGCAATGGTCGCACCCATAGTTCTTACATTTTCTACTTTAGAGATAGGTTTTTGCAAGATCCATAATAGGACACTGTCTTATTATGGCTCTTGGTTTTTGGCAAAAAAATGCTTGGCGGAAGAGGTTTACTTGGCAGACTAACGTTTCCAAAAATACGGTATGGTAAAAAAAAAAAATGCTTCCTACAACGGCAATTTATTTATTTATTACAATTGCTGCTTGAGTTAAAGATAAGAAAACGTTTACTTGAGTTTTCTTGTGACAATGGGTTTCTGCTTTTGATAAATTTAAATTTTTAGTGAAATCATAGATTGCTATTTCCTGTCTTCCCTATTAAAGATGTCTCGGATGCCCAGCGCCGCAATGGCCCATAATATTTACATTATTTTGTAGATAGACTATTCACAGTTCTCTTTTTATCTCGGTTTTAAATGTTCCCGGTAGGGGGGGGGGAGGGGGTGGGAGGATTAGAGTGTTCACCATAGGTTAACTTAGTCTAGTTAAAATGCAATTTTTTCAAGCGTGTATGAAGCCGAACACACAAGGTTTGCTAACTCTAAATATTATGAGCTGCTTGAATTTGATACCGGAAATACTAGGTGGAAGATAAAACCTGCGAGCAATTAATATGAACAAGATATATCTCGGAAAAAAATGTAAATTCGTTTTGTTTTGCTATATCGGACACATTAACAAAGACAATGTGTAACTTATGCAGGGACACAGATAAAATCGAAAAACAATTAGGAAAAGTTTAGAACTTCTTGACGGTTTATGGAGTTAATACGCCCACGTAGTGAGGCTGAGAAAGCTTGACAAAAGCTTGTAAATAACCAACCAAAAGATTAACAATAGGTTGTGGACCAATTATAATGTGCTTAGTGTCTCCGTTATTGAACAGTTGTAAATAATCGCCGACATTATCTTTTTCTTAAATTAGGAGAAAAAGGCTTCACCCTGGTAAATAGAAATTGCCCTTTTAATATTTAGCCGGTGGTTCTACCATTTAGGCGCTGTTAATTAATCTCCCCATTCTACCCTAAAACTCGGCTCATTTCTGGTCCATGCATGGAATCCCAGAATTTTTAAAAAAAATTATGTTAAAAATATTGCCTGTTTAGCGGTTATGAGAGTTCAAAATTTTTTTATTACGTGCTTTTAACATAAAAGCGCTCATTAAATTGATGGAGCGGGCCGGAGTTAATTTAATGAGAAGTGTTGACTACAGCTGATGTAGAAATAAATGATATTCAGTGGGATTTTAAGACCCTTACTGATATCTATAATATTTAATACACTAAAATGGACTGAGGCAGACACTACTGACATTATCAAGCGTTGATCATGCAGGTACGTTTTTAGTGGTCTCAGTATTTTCTGTTACATTTAAATCCACCACTTCATAGTCCTTCTCAACTCTATTTTTCGAGGCGCTTTTTGTTTCTAGGGCTGTTTTTGAGCTGTTAAAGCTCTTCATAAAACATTTCATATCCCGATAACTCTGAAGCGATGCCCCAACCCTCCCCCCCCCGAAAATGATAGCAGCTGCCAAACTTGGTAGAGTAAAAACAATATTTTTTATTTTGTTCATATATTTTTATGATAGTCACCTCTAAAAAGTATTTGGCTATATCTGATGTAATGATGTTTAAAACCTTTACGGGGTCATTATTGAAGTAAAGTAGAGGGTTCACCCCTTTTAGTTAAGTCATAGAAGGATTATTACAAAAAAAAATACAAAAAGTCTCATAAATATTTTCAAAATGCGGCCCTTTCGGATGCATAACCCTGCCTCTGACAAAGGAGGGGTTATACACCCGAACAATCCGTTTTTTCCTTCACCATTCACTTCACTGCAAATGTTCAGTTCAAAACCTTTTTCCTAAAATAGTCGTCATTTTCACTTTTCATTGAAGTCATCGATTCTGTTGATATGAAGAGAAAGAAACAGAAAGACCAAACAATATGTAAAACGCATCACATAAGCAGAAGTTGCTCAATATGCGAAATCGCGTAGTAAAACTCTTTGCTAGGATAATCCTACTGAACGGATAAATTTTTATACTTCACGGATTATCGATTTATTACTTTTTTATCGTCTGAAAGCGGCTGTGAAAGTTTAATACCGGTATGAGACAGATTTTCATGTATCTCTGGATAGTGCGATATCCACCCTTTGAACTAGGGTGAGAAGTTTGTTCCTTTTTTCTGAGTTTCAAAGTTGACTAAAGTGGAAGCTATTGAGGCAAAAATTCAGCTCAGAGCGTTAGTTTAAAAAGTGCGATGAAGAGATGGAGCTATGCAAAAGCTCTTCTAAAAACGTTCAATCGAAATTGTCACGCCACCGGCTTTGTTTTGTTTTGTTTTGTCCATTTTATGAATCATATTATTAATTGACACCATGAAAGCAATGGTTATAAATATTGGTATTCAATAATATATTTGTTATTTTTGCTTCCTTTCCATACGACTCCAAATTCCTAGGCGTCGGATCAATAATCTTGAAAGCAATATATAGTGCACACCATTTTTCCAATAACAGCCCGAAATTCACGCTTTAATATTTTACATATACATGTATTTGCTTAACGAACAGTCGTCGCGCAGTCGTTTACACAAAGTTACAACTGAAACAGGGGTACCCACGGCCCGAATGTTTCCAAGAAAACCTAAAATCATGGGTCAGATTGAAGAAAAACTGCGAATATCATAGAAAAATGGAAAGGTTATCCAGAAATTTTATCAAATTATGCTACTAGTTGTGTTTGCGTTTTCAATGACATATTTTTGTCGGGAGCTGGAAAATGTCAAAGTCTTCATCATTTATAAACTCACAGCTCTCAATAGCTATTGTCGATTAAGACGTTATGAAAGAGGTTGGAAGGACTTTTGTATAAAGGGGTTAGGATCGAATGAAGAAAACAAACAAACAAAAAGCAAACAAAATAAGAAAACACTAAGCTAGGAACGCTTAGCTAAGAAAAAACTTTATGGAAATGTTACTTCGCCCAATAATAATTAGCCATTGTTTAACTGTCTGCAATAATTTGGAAACTTGGTCTCAGTATTTTCTGTTACAACTAAATCCACCACTTCATAGTCCTTCTCAGCTCTATTTTTCGAGGCGCTTTTTGTTTCTAGGGCTGTTTTTGGCCTGGTAAAGCTCTTCATAAAACATTTCTTATCCCGATGACTCTGAAGCAATGCACAAAAGAAAAACCGAAAATAATAGCAGCTGCCAAACTTGGTAGAGTAAAAATAATATTTTCATATTGTTTATATATTTTTTGATAGTCACCTCTAAAAAGTATTTGGTTATATCTGATGTAAGGATGTTAAAAAACCTTTACGGGGTCATTATTGAAGTAAAGTAGAGGGTTCACCCCTTTTAGTTAAGTCATAGGAGGATTATTACAAAAAAAAATATAAAAAGTCTCATAAATATTTTCAAAATGCGGCCCTTTCGGATGCATAACCCTGCCTCGGACAAAGGAGGGGTTATACACCCGAACAATCCGTTTTTTCCTTCACCATTCACTTCACTGCAAATGTTCAGTTCAAAACCTTTTTCCTAAAATAGTCGTCATTTTCACTTTTCATTGAAGTCATCGATTCTGTTGATATGAAGAGAAAGAAACAGAAAGACCAAACAATATGTAAAACGCATCACATAAGCAGAAGTTGCTCAATATGCGAAATCGCGTAGTAAAACTCTTTGCTAGGGTAATCCTACTGAACGGATAAATTTTTATACTTCACGGATTATCGATTTATTACTTTTTTATCGTCTGAAAGCGGCTGTGAAAATTTAATACCGTTATGAGACAAATTTTCATGTATCTCTGGATAGTGCGATATCCACCCTTTGAACTAGGGTGAGAAGTTTGTTCTTCTTTTTCTGAATTTCAAAGTTGACTAAAGTGGAAGCTATTGAGGCAAAAATTCAGCTCAGAGCGTTAGTTTAAAAAGTGCGATGAAGAGATGGCGCTATGCAAAAGCTCTTCTAAAAACGTTCAATCGAAATTGTCACGCCACCGGCTTTGTTTTGTTTTGTTTTGTCCATTTTATGAATCATATTATTAATTGACACCATGAAAGCAATGGTTATAAATATTGGTATTCAATAATATATTTGTTATTTTTGCTTCCTTTCCTTACGACTCCAAATTCCTAGGCGTCGGATCAATAATCTTGAAAGCAATATATAGTGCACACCATTTTTCCAATAACAGCCCGAAATTCACTCTTTAATATTTTACATATACATTGTATTTGCTTAAAGAACAGTCGTCGCACAGTAGTTTACACAAAGTTACAAATGAAACAGGGGTACCCACGGCCCACATGTTTCTAAAAAACCTAAAATCATAGGTCAGATTGAAGAAAAACTGCGAATATCTTAGAAAAATGGAAAGGTTATCCAGAAATTTTATCCTTTCTGAAGCTTTAGAAATTTTTAGGCAATATTTGCTCCTTCGAACAGTTATTTTACATAAGACAAGTAGCTGGGTGCACCTGCAGAAGCTTTTCGAATATGTGACAGCAAATTAATTAGCGTATATACAAATCGATGGTTCCTTTGGAACGGTGAAAAATAAGTACTAACACCCGGAAAAATTTTTAGGAAATTCGAATTCCAGTTTGAGCCCCGCCTGAGTAAATTTCGATGTAGTATTGGTGAAGTACATCAAGTTATGCTACTAGTTGTGTTTGCGTCTTCAATGACATAATCTTCATCATTTATAAACTCATAGCTCTCAATAGCTATCGTCGATTAAGACGTTATGAAAGAGGTTTGAGTTAACTAAAGGAAGGACTTTTATATAAAGGGGTTGAGATCGAAAGAAGAAAACAAACAGAAAAATGCAAACAAAAAAAGAAAACACTATGCTAGGAACGCTTGGCTAAGAAAAAGCTTTATGCAAATGTTACTTCGCCCAGTAATAACTAGCCATTGTTTAACGGTTTGCAATAATTTGGAAACTTAGTGCGGTAATTAATAGCGAATGCAGCTGCAGCTAGCTAGGTTGAAGTTTTAAGGGTTTCGTTTCTCGTTTGTCTCACGATGGTCACCAATTAGTTATTAATCGTGACATTTCGACAGCGAACTGCAGGTCTTCATCAGGCGATAGTAGCCAAAGTTGTCGATTTAGTGACTGGGACTATTAGTACCACCATGGTTGTTAGCGAGTGATGTATCATGCCGACCTCGCTCATGGTTGGTGGGTTTCGATGCAAAGCATTGTTCACATTATTAGTATGTGGCAACGATCGGTTATAGTTTTTAAAGCAACTATACTTATGACGGGAGTTGGAAGTCGTCCGCAAAAACATCATCCCTACCGACCGCTCTTGCCCAACTACTTAAAGAGGATTAGGCTGAGTTAATCGTTGAACAAAGAAACGACTTTTGAATATTTAAGATTATTTAAGAAATTTTATTGACTGTAAAGCAACAGAACCAAAGATTTCGACAATAACGCTTGAAGAAAAAGACTAAGAAATATTGTCTCCGAGTAAATTGGTTAAGAAAAAATTTGTGTTAACTAGTTCAGAGCGCGATAAATTGCAAATTGTGGTGATGTCTAAATAGTGGACGCATCTGACCCTAATTGCTCCGGTGTAATTGGTTGATGATTTTTTCGGCCGCCATTTAGAGAGTCGACAACCAATTTGTTTTCTGGTGGCTGAAACAGTTTTGCAAATTGAGCAGGTGCTCTTCTATTTAAAATGCGATGCGATAGCCTGATGTTGCTTATGACTGAATTTAAAGCATTAATCTTTTGGCTTTAAAAAACTGCCAATGAGCCTCGATACATGAATTACAAGCGATGAGACCTTTTCATGTTTTCGTTAAAATCACAATGAACGAAGGCATGTGACGTCTTCATTTGTGTTAAACTGACTCCGTTTGAACTAAACATAAAGTTATTACACTAAATACAGCTTAAATGAATTTTTTAAAGTGCCCTTCCTTTTTTACCCATATACGTTATCACTCAGAGAGGAAAATAGTACTGAACGAATTGGAACAAGCAGAGGGGAATAAATGAACAGTCCGTAATCTGGATGGGAATATAGGATCGTTTGTTCAGCTATTTTAATTACCTCGTTTTGTTTAGTATAACCTCCTTCCCACTAAAATAAAAGATGCCCCCAACTTTCACAAAGGAGTTTTGTTGGTAGTATATTTCTTCTTGTAATTGACATTGAAAGTCGGGCGTGAAAAAAAAACACGCGGGCGAAATAAGCAGGAAACAGACAGTACGATTGGTTATCATAGTAACAAACCACGTGGGATCTTGGAAGAACATGAGGAAGTTTTCGACCAATTATAAGGAGCACGGTGTCTCAGTTATTCAATTATTGCAAATAAGCACCAAGTCATTGCCTTTTTGTGTAATTGAAAGATGTTGCCTTTACATTTGCCATCATATTTCGTAACAGGTGACTGTGTTAAGACCATAAAATTTCAGTGTCAGCGATGCAAACAAATTTTCACTTTATCCTGACCCATTTACTGAATTCGAAAGTTTGAAAGTAAAGTCCTCAAATTAGAAGCAATGAATAAGTTTATAGATATCCGAGAAATTCTCATTACCTGCTTTTTGCATAAAAAAGCTCGTTAACAAAGAGATTGGTGTTTGATGCGAAAGAATCGATTCGACTGACATAATAATTAAGAAGCTTCGAATTCATATTATATCAATTTACGTTAGGATACTAATCATGCTCATTGTTGAACTAAGCACCGTTTCTGGAATTAACAAGCGTTGATCATTAGGTAAGTTTCTTTTTCATATTTGTCTTTGTGAAGGGTGAATAATTCCTTAATCTAACTACAGTTAGTCCTCTCCGGTTTAGTCTGTTGAGATTGCTGAGATCGCCAAATCGAACGGATAAATTATCCAGTGGAATGATTGATAGTCTATCAGTTGAGTAGTGCAGTCCAAGCTTTGGACAACAGGGTTGAGACTGTGCTTTGCGCCTCTTTCTCTATATTTTTCTTATTGCTGCAAACAAAAAATAGGCAAGAATTTGGTCCAAATGTTAGTTGCAAAAGTTTTGAAAATAGACAGCACCATGCAAAGGTGCCGCTTCCAAAGCGTTTCTTTGAATGGTCAGAAAGACGAAGGCTGCGAGATGTTCTCTTATGACTAATATATAATAGCCAGGGCTAAAAGCGAAGCTCCCGTAAATAAATTCACAATTTAAATCAAACAATAAACTTGTAATCCACAGATCAGGGCAAATTCATGTGAGTTTTGAGGCAAAGGCTAAGTGATTTTAGAGAAAAATAATTTGACAGTCCAAGAGTGAAACAAATTTTACATCGAGTTGATAGTCTTATTTGTACACCCAAAAATAGCAATCATGTTCGATCACAGTAGATTAGGCCTGGAAAACAAATAGACCTATTCGTGTATTGTATTTGCATTAAGTGTCGTTCCGTTTGAGAGACTATGGATGATTGGACAACCCCGAAATATAATTTTAAGAAACTCACTCGCCACAATAGTCCTTGGTAGCAGCCAATTTACACGTTTTATTCCTCTGTCTAAAAGGGAGGCCAAAATAAAAAATCAGGTCGGATTTTTTGTGTTCGACAAGTTTACTTTACAATTAAATCTTGGCGACGAATCTGGTGGCGTGTAAACCAGCCTTTTAAACATACTTTTCCTCACCACGTCTCAGATAAACAGTACTATGAGGCCGCTTTTTTATCATACAGACCTCGGACAGAAGTTTGTTCTTTTTTGCCCTATTTAAACCTATAATTCTGCAGTTTTTCACAATTTTGCAAGACGAATTGCACTCATTCAATATCCAGGACGATCAGAGCACGCGCTTCCTTTGCACAACAAATTATATCATTGACCACATTATAAAACGTTTTCATGAAGAGAATTCCATAATTCCACTTTTCTTTAAGAAAAATCTGGTCCCATGTGATATGCAGGGTAATAATTATGGGCTTTTAGTGAAAACGATAAAAAAATTCCCAAAACCACCTTTTCGACCAGCCGGACGGGTTCTCACTTTTGACAGGCACCAAATTCGCAGTGCCGATTAAAAGAGTTAACATTTACGCTTCAACATGATAGAGAATTTGTTATGTTTAGGTTTTATTTCCCTTTATGTATAAAAATGTTTATGATTTGTTATGTGTAATCTTTAAAAGCGAGTGATTTTTACGCGCGGCGTTTTGAGTATTCCTGCATTCGATGTTTATGTTCGACTGGAAACAAGCGGTGCAGCGATAAAAATTGCGAGAGAGACTACTAACAATGAATAAAATAAATATAATTCGGTGAAACATGTACAGAGACAACTGAGAGTAAAGTGTCTCTGAAAATCACGGGTCAGGTAAGCATAAGAATATTTATGTTTTAAGCCGGCTTCCCGGTGTTTGCTCTTTTTCAAGATGAACTCGTGGCAAGAAAATCGCTCAGAGCTTTCTGTTTACAGCCAAAATCATAACTAAATATTCTTCGGAACCTTCTCTTTGAATTTGCGGTCAAAAAATGTCTAAAGGCTTTCTAAACTTGATACTATTGTAGGGATAGATCACTGCTCGTGTATAAACTTAAGCCGCATAAACCATACGCTCCACTTCAGGAAAGGCCATCCCAATAAAATGTTTCGTTTCCCATCGCCATGTCTCTTGTGATGGTGGGTCGGTCGGTGGAAAAAAAAAAAAAGAATGAACACTTTTACTTTTGTATATTAAATCTCACGTTTAATGTGTAAGATACATAATCAGATGGTAAAAGATGTATATTAACACGACTATCAAATGTCTAAACAGCCTTTGTATCGCGCAAATTCACTTGTAAACTGGCGTTTATTTGGACGAAACAAACCAATCCGTACCACCAAGGATATATACGTCGGACAAGACAAAGCAATCCGTACAAAAAAGGATATATACGTTGTCAAGCGTTAAAAACGTCGTTACTTCGTGTGAATCGCTCTAACTGATATATCGAGTAACTCCGTACAACAACAAAAAACTCACCACGTGATCTAAAAGGGCAGGAAACAAGAAAACAGGGAACCCAGACGCAACCCCCCGCCCCATGCGAAACTTAGTGAAGCATTGAAAAGTAACAAGTTTGGGGTGAGTTCCCAAAAAAAACCTATTAGTCAGGTCAATAACTGGCAATAACAATGTCAATGTCCGATCCTTTATCCTAAATAGTCTTAATCACGGTAGAGGTTCTCTGATTCCTGTAACAGACAGAGTTTCTGTATGGGTCGCAACAATGAAGAGGAAGATCCGGTCTTCACTTAAACTGTTCGCACAAGCCCATCCTTTCCGTGAATCACCCTGACAATACGGCCCAAATGCCATTTTCCCCTGGGAAGGTCTTGATCCACTACAAGTACTAGGTCTCCAACTGGCGCGTTTCGTCGAGGTCTGTTCCACTTTTGTCTCTCCTGTAGGGCTGAAACATACTCCTTCAACCATCGTCTCCAAAAATGGTCAGCCAATATCTGCTTCTGTCTCCATTTCTTTCTCAACAGCATATCTTCTTTCACAAAGGTTCCAGGCGGCAAGGCGCTTACTGTTCTATGCAACAACAGGTGGTTTGGTGTTAATAGTTGAAGGTCGTTAGGGTCGTCTGAAACGGCACAAAGAGGTCTGGAATTAAGGGTTCCCTCTACTTCTGTCAGGACAGTCGCCAGTACATCTTCTTCCACTAGACTTTCTCCACGCATAGCTTTCAGGGCGGTTCGAGTGCTACGTGTCAGCCTTTCCCATACCCTCCTGGCATGAGAAGCCTCAGTTGGCTGAAACACCCACTGGCACCCTCTCTGCAGGAGTTCATATCTGATTTGGCACTGGTTCCAATTTTCAATGGCTTGTCTGATCTTCCGCTCGGCACCCACAAAATTGGTCCCATTGTCAGAGTACATAAACTTGGGTAGCCCTCTTCTGTTTACAAATCTTCTGAAGACGTTAATAAAACAGTCAGCCCCGAGGGAGGTGGCCAGCTCCAAATTTATTGCCATCTCTTAACAACTGATCTTCCCTTCTTAACATTCAGGGGGTCAAAGTAGTCAACTACTGTATAGGTGTAGCATGGCTCATAGGCCGTGGTGTGAAATGCTGGTAAGGCGGACATTTTCTGTTCCATGGTTGCCGCTCTCGGTTTCTTGCACATCATGCACGATCTCATAACCTTACGTACGGCAGACCTCCCATTAGGCATCCAAAACGTCTCCCTCAAGTGAGCAAGGATGTGATTTTATCCAGCATGTAATAATTTCTGATGAAAGCTTGCAATCAGTAGCTGGGCCACACGGTGCTTTGGTGGAACAATCATATGGAATTTGGCGTCAAACGCAATAGGGGCATCTGCAATGCGACCTCCAACTCTCATGACGCAGTCATCCAATACGGGCCGGAGCTTTACAATCTTGCTCGAACGTTTGAAATGGCCTCTCGTCTCCAAATCCTGTATTTCTTCTCCATATACTTCTCTTTGTACTAGTTTAACTATAGTCAATGTTGCTTTCTCCAGATCTGCCGTGGTCAGGTGCTTCTCAATATCTGCTTTCTTGTCTTTACCACACTCAAGGTACGCCTTGAATTTCAGCAGCCAGGCTACCTTTCGTTGGAGCCCTGTCCAAGAGGAATGCTTCACAAGCAACTCATGCAATTTCTCAGGTAGAGTCAGAGTGAATATAGCTCTTTCGCCCTGGTCGTCTTCGGGAAGAGCCTCAATTTCAAAACATGGCCAGTCTTCTTCCGGCTTCATCAGAAAGGCAGGAACCTTGAACCATCTTTCGCTCGTTAGTAATCGTTGTGCCAAAATGCCACGGAACGCTTCGTCAGTTGGGTTGAGTCTCCCTGGGAAATGTCTCCACTGACAGGGCTGAGAAGCATCTCTAATTTCTGCTACCTGTTAGCAACAAACGTCTTAAATCTGCGTGTCTCATTGTTGATGTACTGCAGCGTTAACTTTGAATCGGTCCAGAAGAACGGAGCAGACATCACCAGGTCAATCTCCTTTAGGATCAGACGATGCATTCTTACGGCAATTGTGGCAGCTTGTAATTCAAGTCGTGGCACGGACACGAACTGTAGAGGGGCGGTACGGCTCTTGACCATGATAAAGAAGCAATAAACTCTTCCGTCTACAGTTTCTCTTCTCAAGTACGAGACAGTTCCATATCCAACCTCTGACGCATCACTGAAGTGATACAGTCGGAACGTAGCTTCGAGCGAACAGCCAACAGGAAAATAGCAACGCGGAATAGTCACATGATTGAGCAGTGTCAAGTTCTTCTTCCACTTATTTCAGTCCTTCAACAAGTCTTCAGGTAACTTCTCATCCCAAAGGAGCTTTAGCTGCCAAGTATTCTGTAAGGCTCTTTTTGCTGGCAACAGGACTGGCCCAATTATATCAAGAGGATCGAAGATCGAGCTCAATGTAGACAAACATCCTCGCCGTATGTCATTCCCGGGTCGAGCTGATGGCGACAATGTCTTGACACCAAACGTATCGGTATCAATGTTTCATTGTTGCCCGCGGGCTCACTCTATAGGAAGTTTATCGAGGTCAAGATTCTTGATTGTTCTTTCTTCGGCTGGGATGGCAGCCAATACATCTTTGTCATTTGAAATGAATTTAGTCAAGCGAAAATTCCCTTTGCGTAACATTCTCATCAGTTCCAATGATGAATGCACTGCCTGTTCTGTCGACGGCTTCGAGAACAAACCATCGTCTACATAGAACTTTTTCTTGACAATTTCGCGAACTTCTTCTCCTAAGGCAGCCTCGTTGTCTGCAGCAGTCTGCTGTAATGCCCAAGCAGCAATGCAAGGCGAATCTGCCTTCCCGAACAAATGTACTGTCATCTTATTCTCACTAGGTGGTTCGTCTAAACTACCATCCCACCACAAGATCGGAGTGCTTCCGTGTCGTCCTCTGTGCAAGCCACTCTATGAAACATACTTTCTATATCAGGAGCTACTGCTACTTCATCCTTTCTAAACCGCGTCAATACTCCTACTAATGAGTTGTTAAGCAGCGGGCCTTGTAGCAGTTCCTTATAAAGCGCGGTCCCTTCAAATCTTGCAGCTGCATCATACACCACCCTTACTTTAGACTTGTTTGGGTTGATCACTCCATGGTGGGGAAGGTACCATGTGTGGCTGCTGGTACGAGCCGCTTCTTCCTCCGACAATTTCACTGCACAACCCTTGTCTATGTAGTCATTCATGACTGTCTTGTACTGGGCGGCAAACTCAGGACTACGTTGGAAACGCTCTTTAAGTTGCTGCAGCCGCTTCTCAGCTTGCACGCGGTTGTTAGGCAGCTCACGGTTATCGTTTCTCACAAAAGACCAACTTCATGCCTTCCATCCTTCAGCTTAGTTGTTCTCTTTAGGATTTCAAGGGCTGTTTCATCTGCAAGACTGTTCGAAGTGCCATCACTCCTGAATCCATGTGATTCTAAAGCCCAGAACCTTTCAACTTGTTCGTGCAGTTTCATGTCTCGCTTGTCTTCAGCCCAGTCAAATTCTAAGACTGATAGCGCAACAGGCTTGTTTTCATCCTCCTTTCTGTTGGTTGGCCCGGCAACGCACCATCCAAAGGGGATCTTCATTCCGTACGGCTGACTCTGTGGACTGTCTCCCCAGCAATAGTCAAGAACCGTATGAACTTGAGGTACGTCTTGGCCAATTAACACAGAGACTTCATTCACATCGACAGCAGTATTTGGCAATTGAAGACCACTGAGGTGTGGCCACGGAGACAAATCCAATTGACTTGGGCAGTAGCGGTCCGACACATTGAAACTTTTCACTGTCAAGGCGTGATACACTGGAAAGGACGGACTTCCTTGGCTCGCTGAACTGATCTGAAATTTGACCTTGAATAATTCAAGATTTTGATCTCTTTGAGTGACAGTGTTTATGCTAACTTTCTCTAGAACTCCTTGAAGTTGCAGTTTGTCTGCAATGTTAGAAGTGATCACTGAGCTAACAGCAGCTGAGTCTAGCATACCATACGTAGTAAGTGTTCTCCCATTTTCAGCAGTCACTCTAAGTGGAACAACTTTGAGCAATACAAAGCTCCTCCTGTTACTCTCTGTCGTTGCACTGTTTACTGACAAATTGGACACTACCGGGGAACTCTGCTCAGGATTGCCTTTAACATCCTCAATCTCGTTTTTTGTCGAAATATGCAACAGTGAGTGGTGATCTTGTGGACGAGCACAGTCTTTCTCAGTACAGTTGGTCTTTTCTGGGCAGTTCCTTTGCAAATGAGTGTGAGAAAGGCATCGGTAGCAAAGAGCCTTAAACCTTGCAAATCGTCTCTGCCAACCTACGCCCTTAGACACGAACACCGAACACTTTGAGATAGCATGGGCTCCCTTGCAGACCTTACAGTGATGACCTTGACTGCGGTTGCCCCCATTACTTCCTTGCTCACTGGCAGTTACGGGTTTCTTTATTTGCTGATTACCTCCGTTTTCTTGTGTCCGGACCTCTGTTGCTAGAGTGGGGATTGTCGGACCAGCCCTTTCTTCAAGTGCTTTTTTATTGGGGTACCTGCCAACACTGACCTTTGTTTGTGATTCACTCTTTCTGCCATACACCGGGTCGTTCTCAATCTGCGACTGTGCAGTAATAAACTTGGATAGCTCCTTTAAGTCCGGCTCTCTTCCACCCGACCTCTCGCGATACAATATCGCGGTCTTTCACCACTTTCCTTGAAGATGACCTGGCAAACGATCATAGATGTGTCTCAAGTTAGTGGTACAATCAAGTTCACATGACCGCAACTCAGACATTGCTCAGCAACAGTTATCAATCTTGTCACACAAGGCTAGGAGTGCAGCGTTATCTCCAGGTCTTATCTTTGGCTCATTGGTAACAGACGATTTCAAGGCTTGGAATATCATGGCACTCTGTCCAAATCTGTACTCTAACACCTTGAGGGCCAAGTGACATCCATTTTCTAACCCATTGTAGTTCTCAATTACTGCCCTCGCTCTACCTGTAGTGTAGGACATCAAATAGTTCAATCTCTCGCTGTTAGACAGTGATTTTTTAGATTCAACTTGGTCCCGCAAATTTGCTCTAAACCGTAGGTACTTGGCTGGGTCGCCATCAAAAGGGGAAGGCTCAGGTGATGGCTGTGACAGTCTTAGTTCCATCCTTTCCCAGAAGGTTGCTTGGGGTTCACATCCAGTTTCTTTATTAGAAGAGGTTTGTTCAACTGGTGATGATTCTCGACACGTCTACACATTTCGCAAAAATTTTTTTACCGCAGTACAATCTTTATGTTCGTCTGCGAGTCGGGTAGCTGAGCTCAAACCAGTATCAGCCTGTGATTGTAAAGGTGATGGGGAAGAATGGACAAACTCTCGTGAATGAGGATTCAAGGTGCCAACTGACTCTCCTGTCGCCGAGTTAAATGATGGTTGTAATGGTCTCTCTTTAGTCGACCTCGGCTTCATGACAGCACCATCCTTGTCTGGGTCATCCGATCCTAGGTATTGTTCTGCATCATCTGTTATTGCGTCCTCGTAGACTTTGCTAACAGCAGCAGCAATTGTACACTCAGCTATCAACCTTGTTCTTTCTGCTTATCTTTTTACAGTTTCCACTTGATCGAGTTGTGCAATCCTCATCCTTAATTCAACTTCTTTGGCTTTGGCTTCCAAGGCTCTTGTTGTAGAAGAAGTGGTGGATGCACGCGAGGCTTTATTATTTTTGGACGTCAGACTTGACTTGGTTGAATTCTTTTCCCTTTCTTCATCTCTGAGTTGCTGTTCAGCATTAGTCATCCATTTCTCAACCACTTCACGAAAGGGAACTATCTCTTCATGCAAATTAATGTAAACCTGGTGGTCCTGTGCTTGCCCTTGTCCACTCAGCAAGTCCTGGATCTCTTCATGAAGATCCCCAAACAACTTGAATCGTTCATTTAATTTAATGCATTCCTGACCGACTTTTTCCAGGTTTCTATTCAGTCCTATGAGTGTCTATATTAGCAATTTGCGCCTGTGTTTCTCTCTTGAGTCTCGCTCACGGACATCTCGAGCAAGTTTATAGGATTTACCTTTCTCCGTTAACTTGTGTTCTCTTTTTCCGCCGATGCTCGCGGTGCCAGCAGATGCACTTTCTAAGTTTGCATTGTCGATCACGGTCTCGTCCGTACTTCCGAGCCCTTGTCCATTGGCCAATTCCCTAGGAAAGTCAACTTCATCGTTCAAAGGCAAATTCGTCGCTTTGCTCCCCTTTGTCACGCAGCCCGACTCGATTGGAAAGGCCTCTAGGACTGTAGAATTTCCTTGTGGATTACAAGGCGAAAAATCAGTCTCCGAAATAGTCGCCGTTTCGCCTGCAGCAATCGTTCCATCGCTTTTGATGTCAAAACCCGCCGAATCGCACACAGACATGACAAACTTGATTCAACAACATGCACGGTTTCATACATCAACACAACAAAATTCTTCATAGACGGAAAATATCTCTGACAATTTGCTTACGATGAGATGCTCACTTCGTTGGCAAACTCCGCAAATAGAAGACAACAATGAAGTTGACAAGACTCGATTCAACCAACAGTCCAACAGCAAAACGAAGTAACTATAATGTGCAAATTCACTTGTAAACTGGCGTTTATTTGGACGAAAAAAACCAATCCGTACAACCTAGGCTATAGACGTCGGACAAGACAAAGCAATCCGTACAAACAAGGATATATACGTTGTCAAGCGTTAAAAACGTGGTTACTTCGTGTGAATCGCTCCAAATGATATATCGAGTAACTCCGTACAACAACAAAAAACTCATCACGTGATCTAAAAGAGCGGGAAACAAGGAAAAAAACGTAGTATCGATGTTAATTAAAGACAAGGACATCACATCATACCAATTGTTGTTAAAACAAGATCTTATGCATGTAAATCAAAGCACTTGCTTCTTTGACCAGTGAATCTGGAATTTTTTTTTTTACCTTTCGAAAAAAATGGGTCGGTCGGGCGATGGGAGACTAAACATTTTATTGGGATGGCCAAACCAAAAAAAAAAAAAAAACACATCAAAGACAATAATTGCACAGTCACTAGTCGAGATGCTGCTTCTGAAGGTCATCAAGTGTTCTAGGATCGCTTGAGACTTTTCAACCCTCTTACGCCTCAAGTAAGAGCAAGTGAGGCAGCTCATTTTTGAAAACGATGTCATCCGAAATCGGATTTCCAATGACTTTGACAAGCGGTGCATTTGTCAACAAAAAGCGCAATAAACAAACCAGCCATGAATTACAGAACAATCTTGATAGCAGCTGTATTTCATTTTGTATATCAAGTACAAAAAGACAATTTAAAACATCACAAGGTGACACAAAACTCTTTCAGCTTCAGCTATCAGTAAGCAAGTTTCCAGACGCTGCATAAATTTTCCGCATGGACTCACCTGTCAAATTTTGACCAATCAGAACATAAAAATTGGACGTATAGCGTGATCAACGCGTGACAGTGAGAAAAGTCAAAAGCGATTGCCTTCCCTGCGTGTAGAAGCCGGTTTGAATTTTCGCGTCCAAGGTCAGTTCGAAATCAAACTTTTAAAAGTAAGGCTCATGAACACGACTTATTTCATATGCATTTTAAAAAAATTGAACTTGAGCCTGCGATCATTTGAAAAGTAGCAACTTTTTGAAAGTGCGGCTCATGAACACGACTTATTTTATATGCATTTTAAAAAAATTGAGCTTGAGCCTGCGATCATTTGAAAAGTAGCAACTTGTCAGCGGATAACTTCAAAAACACTCGAACTCAGTGGGTCGATACCTGAGCCCGCGATACGGTCAGGCGCTACTGGTCAGCAGAAACACTATTTTGAAATCTGTCAATTAATCAAAACATTGGTGTACAATATCAGGTTGCAGGCTCCCATACTAGCTAGAAAGTGTGAGATTAAACATTGGAATGCCTGTGGTGCGGACGGACGGAAGGTGGGGTGGTCGGTATACGGTCCCGTGATTGCCGACTTTTCTAGGATGGATAGATTTTCTAAGCTATGGGGCTTCGAATTGAGCCCGTGATCAAATAAAATATCAGCTGAAAACTTTAAAAATTACGTGACCTCAATGGATAAAAAAATGAGCCCGCGATAAAGTCAGGTGATGATGGTCAGCGTATACTCTAGTTTGACAGCTGTCAATTAACCTTCATTAGAATTGCGGATATTCGAATTAACAGACTACGAGTGTGAGTAAGACATATCCGTCCGGCTTGTAGTGGAAAATGCCAGATCGTGTACCTGAGCGAACCTGAGCTAGCCTGCGAAAACATCCGTTTCTCCTCGCTCTTCGCTGCTGGGGACGTTTCGCGAGGAGGAACGTCTGCGACTTAGCGACAGATATTCCATACTGATGACGTAAAATCTGTCCGGAATCCGGTCAGAAGCGCTGATTGGTCGACGGGGTAGTTACATTGTTTTAGCTATTGTTTACGAATGATAGACAAAAAACAAAAGGCCACAAAGGTCAAATGTAAACCCGAAGAATCTCTAACAAAACAGTCAATATTTGTGGAATATAGTCTTCTCTAGAAGAAGCATTTGAGTCTTGCTGGAACTCGTTGGCAGATGAACACAACACTTCACCAAAATCGACCAGAAGACACGCAAAATTGGACAAATTTATATTTGGAACCCCATGACTACCGGATTCATTATGTAAACATTGATTTGCGTCATCAGTATGGAATTTATGTCGCTGAGTCGCAGATGTTCCTCCTCGCGAAGCGTCCCCAGCGGCGAGGAGAAACGGATGTTTTCGCAGGCTAAACCTGAGCCCACGTTATTAGTTTTCTGATAGTGGTCTGCACATGTCCCATTTTGACAGCTGTCAATTGACCTTAATTTGGCTTGCCAATATAACTTTAAACGACTGTCAGCCGACTGACCGCCCTGCCCGGCGTAGTTTCGTTTTTATGTTGAATTGGTAAGTGTGACATATTATATCAGCTTATATGTAGGGGCAAAACAACTGGTCTTTCATCTGAGCCCGCGAGATGGTCATGTGATAATGGTCAGCGGATGTCTGATTCTGACAGCTGTCAATCTAAACGTACTCCTACGGATGGCTCACAAAACTGAGAGGCTAGTCAAGTTGTGCAAGATCTATTGTGACATTTGACATCGGCTTACATGAAGTGTGTGTACGGGTGGGCGGCCGGCCGAACGGGCGTAAGCTACGTCATAACCATATTTTCTCGGGTGGATAGTTTACCAAATTTTGTTACCCATGGTGCTCCGCTATAATTTCAGTTGTTAACTTCCGATACTTTGGTGTTAACCCAGTCATGCATAAATCCGATGATGCCATTGAATATCCCTGAATATTCCTGCACCCTGCACCGTTTTATAAATGGCCCAGAAATATTCATGTTTTGGATATAGCCTGCGCGCAGAATTACTTTTATTCCTATTTAGCTTTCTGCCACACCGACAAACAAATCTTACTGCTTTAACTTTGCTTTACATGTCTTAAGGTGTTTAGATACAGTTTCTCGGAGACCATGCCGAAGTTTTTAAATCGCCTTAAAAGTGATTTTGTCCTTGTCCGATCGCTACGAAAATTTTCACCAGTGATTTTCTTTGGACTGAAGTTTGTCATATGCAGTTTTCAGTAAAATCGATACCACTATGACAACAATAAACAAAAAACTTTGAAATCGAGAAAATCCGAATTTTGCGCGATCTTAACCTGCTACTTAAAATCCGACACCAGGAACTTATAGTGTAGTGTTTAGCAAATAACCTCCGTGAGAAGTAAAAAATTCTGTATGTTTGAATTAAAATAAAACGCAAATATATTTCAAACCTTATATTTTCAATAGCCGTGATAAAATGTTTAATAAAAATGTTCTAAATAACTCAAATTAATCTTGGAGATCTCGGAGGGTGTTATCCGCCTCGGCCTACGGCCTCGAAAGATAGCACCCTTATCGATCTCCATAATTCTTTATAAGATACTCAGTCTCATTCATTAATTGTTAAATTAACTTTTAATTGCCAATTTTTGCAGGAAAATAAACGCGCCGCAATTAAGTGATATCCGACGCAAAATATTTCAAACAATGACTTCGATTCTAAATCATGTGATCATTTTCTTTTTCAGCAGTTTGTTTGCCCGGTTCATTTTGAAATGTGAGGAAGTAAAGAGATCCCAACAGTTTCTGATTCAAGGCTCTCACTAACAACCGGATACTTTGAAGCACTTGAACTCGTGGTTCTTTATGATGGAAAATTTGCTTTTCATCATACAATGCGTAGTCCCTGCCTGTTTATCA
>OZ037997.1:28678506-28681006 GCA_964035705.1 Porites rus | reverse complement strand
TATCTGTTTAATATTGTCAGTGTCTACCAGTATGCCGGCTATTAATTGCGACCAATTTACCAAAATTTTAGACGACAAACTCATTCCACTTAACTCGAAAATCTCCGAGTTAAAAAAATCAGTTAATGAGGCGATGAGTTTTCTCGAAGTTGTGAATTCGAAGTACGATGAATTGCTAGAGATGATGAAGAGCTCAAAGGATGAAAGAAAGGCTTTGAAAGATGAGAATAAGATTTTGCAAGATGAGAATAAGATCTTGAAGGCAACAATTCGCAGCATTAAAAGTTCACTGGAATCAGTTACGAGAGCGAACAATAACCTGTCGCAGAGAGTGCGTGGAAATCCGAGGAATCCCTGTTGCTGCTACTCCATCAGAAGACCAAACTAATAATATTGTGAAGGATGTCGGTAAACTATTAGGAGTGGATATTACTGAAAATGACATTCATCGAATGCCTCAAAGTCAAAAACACAAAGGCAAGCCTGGACCGCCAGCTATCATAGTTAAATTTGCGAGGCGTGATGTCAAAGATAATTTCTACCGTGCTAGGAAGCAGCTCAAGGACTTAACAACGCGGGATCTTGGATATTCCGAGAAAAACAAGGTCTATCTTGCAGAGAGCGTGACAGAAAGGAATCGAATGCTATTCAAAGATTGTTTGAAGGTAAAGAAGGATATGGAGTTCAAGTTCATTTGGACTTTAAATGGAAAAATCTTCATGAGAAAAGACAAAGACTCTGCTGTTCACCATATTAATAATATATAGATTTAGCCAAGCCTAAAAGCGGAGCTCCCGATTTCATTACAATAATAATAACGATAATAATGATGATGATGAAGATCGTTTTATTCACACTGGTACACAATACGATATAACCTCGTTGCAAATACTGATACCCCCCAGTCGGTATCGGGATGTAGTCTAGCCTACGTGTAGCCGCAACCCACTCCCGACAAAGGAAGAAGAGGAGTCAAAGAAAACTACGAAAAAAGTACAACGCAGTTAGATAAGGTTTAAAGAGCAGGAAAGAAAAAGGTCTTAAAAGTTGAAACTAAAACTAAAACTCTATAACTTAAAAACAGCACAAGAAAAGATTAACTTATCCAAGGTGAATTCACACAACAAAGTTATATATGGTATAATAAATACATTAATTTCATATACTGGAAATGCAGAATGAAGAAATAAATTCAGGGAAGATCACCACAGTTATCAATGCAACTTTGGCACTGTACCTAACGTACCTAACCATTCATATAGTCATTCTCCAATTTCCACAGCAGCTGGTCAATTAGCCTGGCAATTCCTCAGAGATTGTGGTGGGAAACAGTTAGATGTCATGTGACCTCGAAGTAACTAATGAGAATGGTGCTGGGAAATATTTAGATTCTTGGAAAACAAAATTAACTGTTTCCCATGGGCCAAGTCTTTAAGTGATTTGTGATGTTAATATTTTAAAAAATTTATAGCTGCATGGAAATTCATTAAACCTCCCTGGAATGTCAGTTGTTGGTCATTCACGGGTAATAGTGCACTGTTACCCCCTGATGTGAATGATTTTTGCGATGTTGCCTGCTTAGAGAATATTGGCACCAAAAAGTTTCATTGTTAGATGTCAAGTGACATTGAAATAACCAATGAGTGTGCACATGGTTGGAAAGAAATTTCCAGCTATAATAACAATGTTTCCTAATATATCATTGTTGTTGGAGCGAAAAAGGAATAGACTCGATTCAAGTAAATAAAATTTTGGCATTAGCTACAACGTAAAAACAACCTAAAAGCTTTTATTTTAGCTGATTCCCATATTCACTAATTTGGGAAAGTGCAGGTTCTTGCAGGTTTCTATACTACAGTGGAACCCCGCCTTAAGACCACCTCGTTATTACGGCCATATTCTTTCAAACCAGACGTAAAAACCATTGAGTCATTTTATTGTTTTGAAGACCCCGTTAATGCGACCACCTCGTTATTACGACCAGGATTTTATGGCCCAACGGTGGTCGCATTAACGGGGTTCCACTGTATTGTAGTTCATTTAGTTTAGTTGTTCTCAAATGTCCCCCTATCTTACTTACTATATTTATTTGTCTTGTCATCCTACTCTTAAATAAGACAAGTTGCTGGACAAACAAGAGGGTTCCCGGTCCCCCGAGGCATTTTTGAAGATCTTTACAAGATCTCGCCCCGTATTAGCCGCTCAAAAGGGCGGGGGTATCATGTTTTGCAAACTCATAGTCCACACCAACTACCCTTGCTCTAGCAATTAGGTGGTCATCTTCTAAGTGGCTACTATTATTTACTTCTGGAAGAGGTTGCTGTGATTCCTGCACGTTGCTTGCTCCCTCAATTGGGCCATTTTCTACTGCAGGAGTGTGTCGTTTTAACTCTTCTCCTAGTAAATGAATTATTTGTATTAACCAACTACACAATTCATATAAGCTATGGGGCTAGTGGATTCTATTTTTTATCTTGCCTGAGGGATAATAGAGTTGTGA